>PPHD01010036.1:0-20044 GCA_002909625.1 Bambusicola thoracicus | reverse complement strand
TATACATTTACATATATACATATATGTTTAATATATACACAGGAACACCTATGAATTTGGAAGAAAGCATGTCTATGCAAACATATGAACAATCTACAGAAGAAAATTAACATTCTGGATTATCTTCCTGTGATCAGACTGGTCTGAGTGCATTCTGATTTATAACAAGATATTCTGCTGAAATCACCAGTGCAGTAATTAATTAACTTCAGCCAGCTTTAGCTGCTGGCATTTGCCCTTTTATATTATTAATGAACTAGTTTGTTTTGTTTTCAAGATGAAATACCTACCATTCTACTTTGCAATAGGATCCACAAAGAATATCCCTTTCCATACCAGGAGCATTTTTGCAAAATCAAAGCAAACTTTTCCTTCTTCCCATTTTTCATACTTATAAAAAAAATTAAATTGCACATGTCCCACATTCACTATCTTTCACAAGAGAGACTTATGGCCTCCTGGCCCCACCACTCTGGGGGTAGGAGAGAGGGCAGCAGAAGGGGCAGCAACCAGAGGCTGTATTTCCCCAGCCAACAAGTTTCCTCCCTTCTCTTCCAGCCATTTCTATGCTCTTGGTGCCACAAAGTACTATAATCCAGTAGAATATAACCCAGTAGAAAAACTTTTTTTTTTTCCTTTTTATTTTTTTAACAACTAAAAGGGTTTTAGCAGCCTTGCCAGAGTAAATCTTATTTTCTAAGGCTCATGACCTTTGCTGAAGTCTGCTCTGCACTAAAATTTTACAAGTTTCTTTAAGAACTGGTAAGTAAAATGGCTTGCAAGCTCAGTGTTACATAAAAATATAAAAATAATTAGTGCTAGGTGCCACTTATGTACAATGCTTGAAAATGTCTGAGAAAAAGGTGGCAAAAATTGTAATTACTAATTAACTTTGAGCTCTGTTCTAGATACATTCATTTGAGCTTTGCATGAAGAAAAGCAGAAGCACTCTTTAATGCATGTGAAATATATGATCAGTATTAGAGATGCAGACTTTTTGATCACTCAGAGGGTGTATTCTCCCACAAGCTGTCCCTTCATTGGCAAATGTGCATTTGGGACACGTTGCTTCCCCAGAGACAATCTGCGCGGCTGGGAGTGAGCTAGATATACCAAAAAAAGGACAAAACTGAAGAGCTTTGTTTTAGCCAATAGATTTTTGCTTTCCATTTTTCAGAAACACAGAACCTGTCCTGATATCCCCTGCCAAAAAAGCATTAGTAGTTGGCTTTGCTCTCCTTTTCAATCAATCATTCAGGATTTGCCTTTTTGGAGGGGGTGGGCAGCAACAACTGCCTCTTCTGAAGCAATGAGGACTTTCATTTTCACAAAGATAATGGTTCTGCTGTCATTTTGAATGATAGCAGGTCAGTTTGGAAAAAAAACAAAAAACTTTGGGAGAAATGCTGACAAAGAATCCAAATCCAAGTCAATACATTGTCTTACTAAAGAAAAATTACTTTTTAAGGGTAACACCCATTTCATTGAAATTGAATTTATTGATGAAAAGGTGGGAGAAATGGTGCTCCTAAAAGAAAACTTTTTTTTTTCCTTCTAGGTTCCCCCCCCACTTTGGCGATGCTTTTGATCTTTTACTATGACATATGACAGAAACTGCTTGACAGAAAGTAAAATGGTTTCAATATGTATGAGGAGTTTCTTTCCATACTCCAGCAGGAAAAAAAAAATGTTTTGAGAACTCCCATAGCTGATGAGAGAGATTTGCATCTTCTCAAATGCAGTAACAGGGCACCAGTTGGGCTGTGAATAGCAGCAGTTTTTGAGCAGCAGTTGAGCATGACTGGTTCAAAAGACTTTAAGCAGAAGTCTTTGCAAAAGATTGGCTGGCAGTCAGCACTTCTCTTACATCTGAATAAAGATGATCTGCATAGTGATTTCTTAGCATTTTAGCTTCCTTTGCTTCCTCTCTTGTCTAGCAATTCTAGACTTTGTTACATCTATGAATGTGATGACCGGGGACTTGATTTTCTTCCTTTCCATGTTTAAAGATGACCTTGCTGGTAAAGCAGGTTTCAAAGGTCCCTCAGCTTCGTTTAATATCCAGACCTTTAAGTGTGGTCTTTAATAGCTGTAAAATGTTCTCATAAATTCCAAGCTATGTTTTTTCTATATTGTTTCTTTATGGTTCATTTAGTGTGACATTATATCAAAAATTTTAAAAAGGCATTTCCTTCTCAATCACTTCTGAATGAAGTGCCTGAAAAAATCACTCCTAAAACTTTCTACTTGAGCCATTAATTAACACGTCGCTTGTTAACTGCTGCTGTAGCTTTTGATTCACTGGCACCAGCACAATTCTGTAGTGACGGATGTTCTGAAAAGGCTTAGACAGTGAGGCTGAAATGTATGCACGTCACAGTAAGATGAGAAATGACATTCACTTCCAAATGATCTTTCTGTGATGATATCTTAAAGTGGTAACATTGTGCTGGACACTGCAGATATACAAGTAAATACAAGCAATGTCCCAAGTGTTTTATCAACCTTTGCCAGTGTAATTTGAGAATATAAAATCAAAACACTATGTGGTGTTTTATCATGCAAGGAGCATTCTTGTAGATAGCATTAATAACAAACCAAGAATGTCTGTAGCTATGAAATAAAGGTGTCCTGAACTTCAGAAAAAGCCTGCTGTGAGGGAAAATCCAAAACCTGTGTGGAAGTAGAAGGAGCTAGTGGTAATCAGGCCTGTTGAGATGGAGAGGAATTTAATGGATCTGGTTTTGTTTTCACTATTTTCCTACAAAGTAAGAAAAATTTAAATATCCACCAGCAATTTTCTATATGAGCCGAGTATAACAAGCTGTGTTGTAGAAAGCTTTTTGTTTAACGAGCATTTCCAACCAAGAAAAAGACAAAAGAAACCAGAGAGAGAAGTATGTGAGGCTAACAAATTGCCTACATCCTTTTTCTTGTCCTGGAGGAATTTCAGACCTCAGAACACTTGCTTTGGTTTTCCAAATATCCTGCAGCACTGCTACAGAAAATATACCATGTCTGTAGAACTTCTGATTACTCCAAGTGTGTCCACCATAGCAGTTCAATATGTCTTACCCCACGTAAAATAATAGAGAAGCTAAAGAGCCAGGTACTCCTTGAGTCCCACAGCAGCATGATGGACATAAATTGAGCTGCAAAACTTACCCTAGAAAGTGGCTGAAAAAGCTTGCGCCGAGCTCTGGGCTGTCACCATTGGCATCAACCTGCACTGAAGGTGCTGTGGGGGTACCAGTGAAGTCTGCAACTGTCATCCTGGGTACAGTTTTGAATCTGCAGAGAGATTAACAGCAACGAGGTGTTCAGCTTGATACAAATGAAAGGGCTAGAAAAGTACCTCAGAGAAGAAAGCAGTCAGAGAAAAACGGAGAAGCCTCAGCTGGTTAACGCCTTCAGTTTTGCTGGTGACCAGAAGCTATAAAACAGCAGAAAAGATTAACGCTTACTAAACATCTGTTATTTGGGCATCTTCAGTGGGTTTTGAAAGCAGTCCTAGTGCACCACAACTTTCAGCAGAGGAATGAGGCTGAGTGGATTTGTGAAACAGATCTGGCAGGAGCCCTGGTGCTGCACCTGTGGAAAGGAATGGCCACACCAGGCATGTCCAACCTGCAGCTCGGCCCAGCCCATCCTGTCACCATGCCCTGCCCCATGCTATCACGGCAGTGGCTGCGCCTCATGAAGCAGCCTGGTGACTATGTTGAGAAATAGTGTTTTGTAGCTGACAATTTGTTCTATCAAACAGCGTTACTATGCTCATTCTATCTGTTGCAGTTTCTGTGGAAATAAATAGGAAGCATTACTTTCAGAGAGACCTAGCCCAATAAAAAGACACCTTCTTTTTATTCAGAGTGGCCCAGGCAAGCCACAGATTTGGACACTCATGTATACTACGCGGTGCCATGCCTGCCCATTGGGGTCCGGTACGGAAGACAAGTAATTAGTAAAAGCATAACCAGATGCCTCAGAGAAGTATCAGGGATAATGATGAACCACAATGACACATAGACCATAGTCCATGGGAGCTAAAAAGAGAAAAAGCAATTTCATTCTGTAGCATTGTTTCAGAATTATCTGGGGACAGGCATTTCCTTGCTCTCCTCCTCTTTGATTTCTACACTCTATGTTCTTGTATTCAGCATATTACTACAATTATGGAAAGGAAACATCCATAGACAGTAATAGCACTAAGATTAGTTACAGGAGAATCATACTGGATTTTCATTTGACTGCTAAAATAAAATTAATGGAAGTCTAAAGGGGCAGTGTTGAAAGAAATAACAGGTACATGTGAAAGCTGGATGAACCTGGTGAATAACCTTACCCAGAAAAAACAGAAAACATTGTCAATGCCACACCTACTTTCTACAGAATTTTATGTTTTTTAGGAAAACTCAAGCACCTGGGTTTCCGTGGTCCACATTAAATGTAACTTTGTTGTGTTGCTGTGTAACATCTCAGGGTAGAAAAGTATTACAGAATGCCTGTATTTACTGTACTCTGCTTATGTCAGTCACAAAGTGATAGCATGTCCTATCTAATTAAATCTGGATTTCATGTGCATCTCCTCATTTACCTACTGCGCAAATAATGGCAGCTAACAGTGTAGTATTAAAATCAGATAAAATCACATTTTATATTAAGACTGTGTATGGAAATATATAAAGTATCATGTGACACATAATCTCTTTTACATACTGCATAGAGCTCTGAAATTGATCAAGATGTCTCCGGGAATGTATAAGCAGTAGATAAAATGAGCAAAATGCTCATCCTCCAGGGATCGGGCAGCTTCTTGCTGTTCTTTCCTACTGCCTCCTTGATTGAAAATGAGCTTGTTTGGTTTGTTTTCCTGTTGTCATTCCAGTTAGGTTAGCATCAGAAGGCAATATCATAATTTAGCCAACTTCTCTCCACTTAACACTTTGGCCATGAATGCCAATGTAATTCTAAGGCGGGCAGTTAAACTGCATACATATTCCCATTTCCATTTCAGCCTGGAATTTGGCCTTCTGTATTAAGTTAGCATTAACCTAAGGCTTATGAATAACTTTCAGTAAAGTACATCTTACATCCGCCAAGTAAAATATAAAAAGAGAGGGAAAAGAAAAAAAGAAAGACAAAAACTGTGAACATAGCAAGTTACAAATGGAGATGTGTAAGAGTCCATAGAGCTACTTTGCTAAAGCAGTCCATCTGTGCTTCAGTAACAGTGCAAGGAAGGGAGTACAGCTTGTAGACACTTATAGGAAAGAGAAACACAGCTTATAGAGATGTAAAATAGAGAGATGTAAGATGGAGAGGTTGTGGAGAAAAAAATGGTTTAAACAATTACAGTCATTTATATATATTTATAAACAGAAGAGAACAATATTACCTAAATCCAATCTAATACTATGTCTGTGTGTATTCTTCATATATATTGATTGACCTAGGCTGATGTATAAGACTCCTGCATTAATTACCAGTTAATGTTTCAGAAAAAAATTGTGAATATAAAGTTGCTTTTAAAATGACATGTATTTACAGATTTAGCTGTATTTTTCTGAATAGCCCTGATTATGACAGTGGAATTGGACTCAAAGTCTGCCTGTCATGAAACTAGGTAAGCATGGTACAGGCACATCTTGGGGTAAGTTGCTGAGTGCATAACACATTACAGTTATTCCACTGATAGCAATAAAGTAAAACATCAGTTTCTGATCAGTTGATCCTTCCAGCCACTTTATCTGTAATTCCAACACTGTGGGCTTTACGTATTCAATGGAAACTGCCTCCTATACTCATTATATCTTTGTGCTTTATGCATCTGATGACCACCATTTAGTTTAGAGAGACCAACTTGAAACCTCTTTGATGCCCACTAAGGTCTGAATAATCTTCTCCTCTGAGCCAGCAAGCATTTGTCCCATCCCCTATTACCTATTACCTGTGCATTTTAATGTGCTTTGTCATTATTAATAATCCTCTTTCAGCTCAATTTATGTGCAGACAAATACATACAAAACTCAAATTGATATGTTATACATGTAGAAAATGTATACAATATTTTGCACAGCAATAGGTTATCAAGTTCTCTCTCTGTTCTGATCCTGCTGGAAACAAAACATCCCCTACCTTGTAGACAATTTCTCAAGACAATTATTGCTTTATTTTCCCACTTTCAGACAAAGAATGTCAGAGAAGCCAAGGCTGTGTCTTTCTGATAAAGGCACAGACAGTAAGCACCCAGACTATGGGTTTGAAAGCTGTCCTCTGCAGAAGGAGAGCACTTTGATGTGCAGCAAAGCAGAAAAATTGTGCATGCTGCTTTCATATGGGGTGTGCCTGAGAACACTGAACGAGTAGGTCAAGGTATTGCAGAAGGCTACTGTACCTTAAATTTGCTTTCAGTTTGAAAGATCAGCATGTTCAGAGATGGGAAAATTCAACTCTTTTTACTGTTTTGCTTATCATGTCATTCACACTGATATATGCCTGAGGTCTCTGAGGTTAATGGAGATTGTGTTGGGCATAAATGCAGAACTGGGTCCTGTATATGTATGTGTGGGATCTTCTCATTTCCAGACTGCCATATCAATCATAACTATTTGTGAGCAGGGATTTGTTTTACAAATCATAGGTTTTATTTGTTACAGAGTCATTCAAATATGGTCAGGCTGTGTTAAATTTGTAAATAAAGTTCATTACAATCGTACTTTCTTGTTCTTCATGGAAATATGACTGATAATAAAACCTGCAAAAACTCTGCGTAGGTAAACTTGAGGTAGACATTCAATACTTTTCTAATTAAGAAGAGGACTGGAACCTTAGATTTTAATGCTCAGCATCAATGCTCTAAAGAAATCTATTCAAACTCACACACCAGCAATATGGATGGTGGCAGGAGTCTCCTCTTACATTGGTATCTGCTGCTCTGGGGACCAAAGGTAAAAATTAAGTGATGCAGTAGTCTGGAAAATGAAATAATAAGAAAAAAAGAACTCATAAGAAGAGGACATGAACATTGCTCATATGCCTGGAACAATAATTGCTACAGATTGTTCAGATTCTTTAGCTTTTTTTTTTGAAACAGGCAGATGCATTTGTTCAAAGAACAAAATTATCTGAGAAAAATGAGACCTTAACTCTTTTCAGTCAGTTATGTTTTCCCTTGGAGAAGCATAATTATCTGCCAAATGTGGGATGATTCCTTTGTTTAAATCCTGACTGGCAGCAAAAAAATCTGCTCTCTGCTAAAATTACCTAATTTTGTAGCTGTCTCAACAGTATGTCTGCTTTTATCAAATGATGCCCTTTCTTCCTTACCGGAAGAATACTCATTGTGCTCCATAAACAGTCAGTTTGCATTATGTAGATTATTTCACAAGAAAAGTGAAAAGTACGCTTTTGACAGGGATAGAAACAATGAAGCATGAAGAAATCAAGGAAGATCAAACATGCTCATTAATTCAGATGGTAAGAAATTGAGGCATTAACATTAACACAGTATCTTTCTTGTTAGTTTCATACTGTATGAAGTCCCATTGTTGTCACATGAGAAAAAGTCTCATTTACTTTTCAATAATCAAATATTTAATAGAAATGCTTATGTTTTATATCATATGCTGTAGAGGAAAGTCCTTATTTAGTGTATTACTTTGATGTATTCTTTTATTACTTGAAAGGCCAATTCAATTTGAAGAGTTTTATGAATATTTTATAGACTCGGTATTCTGACTGATGAGAAATAATGCTCCCTGATGCGATGGAGGCTTTGGGCTTCCATCTCTGTTGTGCTTGAACTAAGCCCAGCCCAAGAACAGACTGTGGAGGCAAAAAATCCAATTGAGTCATTTTCTATATTTCTTTATTTCCTATTTTAAGTCAGGGCATCCCCAAAACAGCTACAGATGCTTCCCAAGGGCTCTGTAATAGCTGAGCATATAACTAGTGCAAAGTGATGTCTTTTGCACATTGCCTCTCTGGCCTGACATGCTTTTATTTAGGCTGAACGCATCTCTGGCAACTTCATGTTGTAATTTTTAATTTAGTTCAACGTTTGACTTAGTCCAGCCTAAAACTAGGTTTGATCTTATTAATTTTCTTGCATTAAGCTATAAATGTCTTAAAAACTCCTACTCTGTGGTTTAGCAGTTTTAATATTACTCATTTCCTAGTACATTTGGGCTTGAAAGATAATTATGAAGTAACTGTTTTAACTAAATTTCTACTACTTCTTTACGTCTACTTAGGATTATAATACAGGTCTGTATAGGAGCTGGATTATTTTGATTGTCAATGTTTAGTGTCTTTTCTTCACATTGGGCTTCTCCCTGTGTATCCTGCTAAAGAGAAAGGAAACACTCTATGTAGGATATTGTGAAGAAATAGTATGAGCAAAATAGTACATGTATCAGGGTAGGACAGATGAAAAGTTTGTTAAAAAAGTGATGCATATATACTCATTTTATATTCTCAGCATCCCAAGCAAATAAAAATGCATACTGAAATCTAGTTGGAGTATCACTAAGAGTCACAGTACACCTATAAATTGCATGTACAGTAATACAGTGGATACAGTCTGTTCCATTCTACCTTCTATTAGAAACAAAAAACTCAGCAAACCATTCCTACTTGTTTGTTCAAGGTCTGTATTGTCCGTATTGCTCAGAAGACTTAGTATGAAGCACTTCAGGTGCTGGCCTCGACTGCATTGTAACACAGTTGAAAAATTAATTTTTCATCCTGTTACAGAGCCAACAGATCCATCTAATTTGTATGTACTACCTAACAAGTAAACCAGTCTAAGTGTTCTACTGATGTTTTGCACTTGCGCTACAAAATTACTGATGCTATTGGGTTTGCCCAGCAATGAAATCCCATTATCTGAGCATGAGTGATCACCATAAGCAGAGAAATTGGTGCCTGTGTTTTAAGAAGTCATCCTGTTTTCCTCTTGGTGAACAGACTGGAGGCTATGCTAATGTGAAGCTGAGGGAAACATCCAAGCCAAATAGATGCGAGGGTTTTTTGCATTTCCTTTCTGTAACAGCTGTCAATGCAACTAGCCATTAAAAACAATAAAATATGGTAAAATCAGTGAAAAATTGCTAAATCTGTACAATAATATGGGTATACTGTGAGAGAAAGGGAGGGAGGAGGAGAAACAAGATTTTAATCATTTGTGTCTGTCCTCAAGGTAGAGACATACTCTGTGCCATTCAGTAGCATGAAGATGATGTGTTTTAATAATAATCTTGAATACAGTGGTAAGAAATATAAACTAAATACTGATTGTCTGAGCCCCACAGTTTGATAAGGAGATTAGTTCCTGCATTATTTGGTAGGAGGCCTTAGTTTGCTCTAGAAAAGAGGATATAAATACACAATATTACACTGTTAGGTAGACTTGGTGTTCGAGTTAGGTACTAAATTTCCCTTAATAAATACGAATACTTGAAAAAAACCTATATGCTGTTGAAAACACGATTTCGAACTCGTTCATAACCTTTCAGCTTATCGAAGACCGACACAGAAAGGAGCGTCTTTGGCACATAGAGGATAAGGGATTTAACTCCTATTTACATTTTTCCTCAAAAAATTATTAAAACCATGTTCAAGTAATCATTCTTAATGAAAGAAAGTATCTCTGTGCATTAAATACTCATCATATGCCTGATGTTGTGAAAGAAGCGCATCTCAAGACTATCATGCCTGATTACTGCACATTTTCAAGACATTAAGGCAAGAAGCTTTTTCTGTGAGTGCTGGTTAACCATCACACTGCTGATTTATGAATGTACACAGCTCTTTGACGTTTTTCTCATAGCTTCTTCTGATATCCCTTTTTATGCCTCAGTACATAGGATAGAACCATATTTTCAATAGCGTTTGTCTCCCATCCCTGCAATCCCATTGCCTAATGTTAAAAATAGTGAAGGACCTGCATGGTGGGGGCAGGGGTAGAGCAAGAGGAAAGGGAAATCTGGTACATAGCAAAGATTCTCTCAGCTCAGCCGAAGGGCAGAGGTGTTTTTGTGATTCTGTAATCCACTCACAGGTAAGATCAGACCTAGACAGACAGACCAAAACAAGCCAGTCCAACAGAAACCAAACCTTAAAAGAAATTTCTGAGCCTCTGTGTCCCAGGACCTTCAGGATTCTTAGTCACTGTTACTCCACAAGTTTTATAAAGCAGAGAACAGGAAGCAAAGCCACGCGTCTGCCTTTTTACTGAGTTCTGCATTATGCTTTCTTGTCATAAAAGACAGCTAAGTCTAATGATTGTAGCCATCTTACAACCTGGAGGTCATTTTCTGCTTGCAAGCTGTGAGGAATGTATAAATAATCCAGAAAAAAAGGGAGCCCAGAGCAGGATGCAAGAGTTGTTGCAGCTGCCAGCTATCTCGTCAGTACTCCATTTTGGGGCAGAAACACCTTTATGCTGGTGCTGGAGGTGAGAAGTACTTGAAATAAAGTCATCTCTTTGGATAATAATAATGTCATCAATGAAAATTTTCATAAAAGTATTCCACTTCACTGATTTCATGGCATTCAAAATCTACTTAGAGCACGCCTGAATTTAAATAAGACTCAAACTGTGCCAACTTCTAAATAATTTCTTGTTCTTCAAGATACTGGCAACCTGATACCAGGCATTCTGCATCCTTTTATATGTCTTGAGCAAAGTTTATACAACTAGAAGTCACTTTCCCACTCTAGCAACTAAAAAAAAACCCAAAAGATTTAAGAATAACAATTATACAAAGAGCATGAGAAAAGTTAGAAGAAAAGCTCTGGTTTCTCTGGCTTCAACCGTACTGCTCTCTCGAAAACATACTGAATATCACTGCACCCAAACAGAGAAACATCATATTGCCTTTTTTTTTTTGGTCTGTGATGGTTGATATTATACAGGAATAATAGAGCAATAAAATAGCAACCTTGTCCTTTTGGGTTTGGAACTGACTGCCCAAAATAAAACCAAATTTATAAAGAAAAGAGTTGAAACCCATTAAATAAAACTGCTGATTAATTAGAACTTGTCAAGGACTTTCTTCCAATCTGAAAGCATATCTAAGTTCAAAATCCGAATTCAGATCAGCATATACTTTTTTTTTTTTTTTTCAGGCAGGTCTGTGTGCTTTGGTGTATCTCAGACTCCTGATGATCCAGTTCAGAAGCTGGCACAGGAAAGGCAACGTTAGGCCAATTTTTCTTACAGCCTTGTGGGCCTGGCTCTAATTTCCCTGGAAACCAAAGTTCAGAGAACAGAAAGAAAGATCTTGCCGGTTTGCACCACCAGGATCTCACCTGTATAGATGAGGCCCCATGAGTCAGTTCTTCTAACAGGCAAACATACATACTACTAGTTAACCTAGTGCAAAAATCTTGCTGTGAAGCATAATATTTTGATGATATATTTAAACATAGCAACTAAGCAGAATAGGAAATCATAAAAAATATAATCTAGAAACATTTTATCTCAGCCAAGCCACGCTTATTTTAAAACTACACTGGAAAAGCCTTAAATGTCTGTGCTGTAGGCACATATAAAAAAGATGGGAGAGATATCTACATTAAACTTCAACTGCATGACTGTAGTCCAGCTATAGGAATCTCTTAATAACATTTCCTGCAGAAATTCCTCGGAGGTTTGCACAAGTCACTGAACAAGATGTGAATGAGGGAGCCCCTTGTCCCAGCCCACCAGTGAGCCATGTGTGTTCTCAAAAGCACTCACATGCTCTGACAGTAAAACTGGAAGCTGTGGTGAGAATGGGAGTGCCAGCTCAGCGTGTACTCTGCTGAACAACTGCAATCCAGTACAGAAGAAATCATGAGCTAAATTAATTGATATGCTTAATACGTATTTGGTATTTTGTGATTTGTAAACCAGTGGAAACACAAGAACACGGCACTTATTAGCAGTGTAGGAAGAAGTAGTTACCTGTATCTGAGATGAATGTGCCTGGGAGAAGGGGAACTGTCCTGCGAGGCTGCAAGATAAGATGGAGGAGAGCTGC
This sequence comes from Bambusicola thoracicus, assembly GCA_002909625.1. Lineage (NCBI taxonomy): Eukaryota > Metazoa > Chordata > Aves > Galliformes > Phasianidae > Bambusicola > Bambusicola thoracicus. Next base: position 8,018 of record PPHD01010036.1, on the reverse strand, counting down.
AGGTTAGAAGACAGACACTACAGAAAGAGATAGCATTAAAAATAAATAAATAAATTTGTAAAGTCATAAACCATCAGCAAGAGGATGAACTGCATTTCTAAGCAGTTTGGAAGAAAAAGAGAAATTAATCCAACCCTTCACCCCTTAAAGCAAGGAAGTTAGAAGTGGTTTATAGTTTTAATACTCAAGACTGGCAGTGATAGTAAAAATTAAAAGCAAACTGGGCACTATGCTCTTTATCATTGTCCCTAGATACAATCATAGCAGATATCTGTACGTTGTTTACTAGCACCCGGTTTTCTACAGGGTATAAATACAGCTACCTAAAACACCAACAGTCAATCATAGCAGAATGGTGAAGCTAAGCACAACTGCATCTCAGAAAAGAATCACTCCCTACTCTTGGCTGCCCATTCGTGGTGGTGTCAGCATGGAATTTCTTTGTGTGGTGAAAAGGGACAGGTTGTGCCTCAGCAGTGGACTTCGCAATCTTCCTAAAGCCATGCTATAATGACATATCGATAGAGAACTTTCTGCAGACTTCAAGGACTCAGATCTTTATTGAATCCATCATGCAAATTGAATGCACTGCACTCTTCACATGGTGGGTTCAATAATGAACAAAACCCAACAATTTTGTTTGTTTGTCTTAAAGTAATAATGAGCAAACTCCCAAATCTCTATATATGGATTCAAAAGTTGAAACACTTGTGCATAGGCAGAAAATTCCGGTCTTGGACTTATATAGAGCACATGCTCAGTGCTGGAGTGTACTCATTTCTTTCTTTCCTGGTAAACAGTAACACCTGCTGGGTGCACATTAGCATAGTGCAAGAAGCAAAAACCTTTACTGCTGTTTTCTACTTAAGCAATAAATGATGTGCTGCCATTCACATTTTACAAACACAGAAGCTTGTTACAGAGAACTGAAGTGTCTTGCCTAAGGTCACACAAGATTTACTTAGTCTGAGGCAGTGATAATTTAACTCAGTTATACAGAAGAATTTGCATAACAGGTAGCAACTATTTAACATGAAATATGTCATGAAGCAAAGAACAAAGACTCAGCAACGCTGTCATCATCATTCAAAGGAAAGACATCTCAAGGGGGTGGTGAGCCCTCCCAGAGTGAAGTTCTGCAATAAAGGGGCATTTTAGCAAGACAAGGTCAGAGGCTAACTATGAGAGTTACAGAAAGTACAGAGAAAAGCTTATGGAAAATTCATCAAGTTTCAAAAATAAGTGGTTATGAGTGAATCACATCATTGGTTTCAGATTCTTATCACTGCCCTGGCTTCAGACATAGGAAAAATAGTTTTGATTTCTGACTTCACGTCGAAAACATGTAAAAGTCCCCCTTCTGTATGATTTTGAAGTGAAAACCAGCCTTAGGCATTTCAGAATTTAAAAAAATGAAATAGCTAAAACAGTGAAGTTTAAGAGCAAAAATAATTTTTTCAGGAGACAGCATGTGTCAGTAAACGTCTGACCTTAGCAAACTTTTACTGAACATATAAATTTGACAACTTACTCTTAAAGATTCCTCCTTGTGTAAATAACCAAATCCACATTGAGAAGATATAAATGCAACAAGCCCTATAATCATGAGAACGTGGAGTCAGACTGAAAGCTAATAGCCAGAAGCTAAGTGCAATCAGAGGCTGTAAAGCATCCTTTTCCTTAAAGCGCATTGAATAGTTCTTTATTGCAAAATATAGACCTTAGCAACACGAGGCACCCCTTGGAAGCAATAAACAGCACTCCTGCAAAAAACAAAGCCTAAAAAAACCACCAAAGCAAAACAAAACCTCTTCTTCCACAGAGCATAGTTTCACAGTTATGTACAGGGACATCTGGTACATGGACTGGCCAAAAGCATTCTTACTGTACTGAAGGCTTCACAATTAATGCAGATTTGAAAGCCAGTAAAATATCTTTGGAAGATTCTTTATAAATGGTACCAATGGAGATTTCTCAATTAAGAAAGCAATTTGTAATCTAACAGCCAGTTTTTCTTAACCTGCTTATATTGGGATATATTCACTTCGTATAGGCTTGTTTGAAATGTATTGTTTTCTGTGTTACTAACAAAGTATTTTGAGATTCCAGATAATTGGGTCATTCAGGCAGGAGTACGTGCTTTGAACTTCATTATTCCAACTGATGTGTGAGCTTGCAATTTGATGGTCAGATGCACAGAAATAACTGGTGTTTATATTCTCCCATGAAATTTTAATATGAGAAGCAATAAACAGCTCAACTAGAAAACTTATTATTGTTCTTAAACTGATTTACATCCTTTTCAAGACCATGTTTTTAGTGCCTTCTTATACTTTACAGTGCTTTTCACTAGTAGAACTTAATTCCTCTAATAAGAATAAATAGCTTGTGTATTCAAAGATTAATTTCACTGCAGAAATGCTTCATCTTCTAAAGCTGGGATAAATTGCAATGAAATAGAGCTTATTTTCTAGACCTAATACCTTCTTAGAATAAGATGAAATGGAACCTCCAAACAGTACGTTGGTGATCCACAGGAACAGTTACGCTTTTTCAAGCACTTCCAAACTGTACGTTTGCATGAGGCACTACTGGCTTCTCTGCCAAGAAACAGGCATCTTTATTACTAAAGAGGAAGAGAGCTGGCCAAAGGAAGGAAACTACAGGAACAACACTGCAAGTAAAATAATACTTAAAATGGCATTTAATTAAGTGCTGCATGTTTAATATACGAATCTTGTGATGTCTATGAAAATCAGTTTTGTCAGGATCTATATCGAGACTGGCAGGCAACATCAGTATTGCAAAGCAACGCGTGAGAATTCTTCTAGAGTCACATCCAAACACTACTCTGCAGCAGCATAAATGCGATGATGGCTGTAATCTTTTCAAATTACACTCAGAAAAATGAGGAAAGCTTTTCAATATGCTTAATGCCATAATATTAATACCAAAATGTGTTGTTTGGTACAGGTAACTACACTCTAATTCTAAATCTATTTGAGTTCATCCTCTGAATTCTGATTTGCGTCAAGCTGGTCTGACCTCACAGCTCATAAATCCATCCATCACTCTTCTAAACTGGCCTCATCACTATATAGCATGAAGGGATTTTGGCGCTTTTTGTCTGTTTGTTCATTTACTTTTTCCTGGCTGTTCTCTCCAGGACAAATAAATGTTTTGTTAAACTGGTTCATTTAGAAATGGCCTGGGAAGCAAGTGAATTGACAGCAACAGTGTTTTGTTAAATTTATTTGAACAACAAATTATTTTGATTTCTTGATCATGAACAAATGGCTACATACTTTCATAAATCAGTGTCACTACTGCACTGTCATAGCTCAGAGAAAACTATGGAGCTCGCTGAGTACAACTCAGCTGAAGAACTCAGACTTTGCTGTATTTGTAAGCTCAGACTACTGGTGATTTTTAACGGAGCTTTTGTTAAGTCAAGTAGAGTTCAAAAGCAGAATGATTTTTTGTCACACAATATATGCTAGAACAGAGTATCTCTGTGCAAATTTGAAGCTAAAGGCGCATAAGTGGAAATACAAAGAACAGTCACAGGTAGACTATACTGAGCACAGGAATGCAACTTTTTTTTTTTTCCCTCAATATACCAGAAAATAATCTTTCAAAGTATTCAGAAAAAAAGTTCAAATTATTTACTGAGGCATTTCTAGATTCAGTCAGAGAGTTCAACTTTGGTGAGCTGTTTAAGGTTGAACAAGTAGTAAGATGACTCAAGGTGGCATTATACAAATTATGTATTTTATGAACCTGAGACACTGGAGATAGACACAACAAGTGTTGTGTAAAAGCAGGTTCAGAGCTGCCTAAATCACATCTATGGGATCAAAGGACACTTATAAGCCAGACTGCACTAGTAACACTTGGCTGATTCCTACATAACTCCACGAGACCCTTGGAGGTCGTTGGTTCCCAAATGTTGAGCAAAGTTGACAGCAAAGAGGTAGAGGTAGAGATGGTATTTCTACCCATCATTTTCAAACAAATATAATCTTATTACATACAAATACACTCCATATAGCTTTTTTTTTTAATACCACAGGCAATTATTAATCAGAAAGTCACCTATTTAGGATTTCTCTCAGCTTCTTTTAATCAATATAAAAATAAACTAACTACAAAAAGCCTTAGAAGGAAGACTTTGTGTAAGTGACCTGCTTAACGTCATCAGAAGATAGACCTATAACAAAAAAAGAGGGCTAATGTCCAAAATGTCTACCAGCTTCTTCAGAGAAATGACTTGTTTCATTATCACCTCACTTTCCAAAAATAACATGAAGAATTTTTCTCTCTAGCCAGGGTATAGTGCAAGTTATCATTCATGAGAATGCCACCTGGCAGCTCACCAAGCACACCGGTATGCATACTGAATTGAGCAAGCTTTTTCCTTCTTTTTTTTGGTGAGTTTTTTCAAGCGAATGAGGAAAAAGCCTTAGGAATCCTTCTGACAGTGCTCTATTTGCACACATCCAATACAATGAAAATCTTATATACATTAATATTTACAACCTGATTATAACGTTTACGTTATAGGAGACACCAGTATGATAAAGAAATTTAGAGTATTCTCTTTTTGCCACTAATGTGGGAGGTAATCTGTTTTCAATCTAAGCCTAAAAATATTTAAAACTGAAATTAAAAAAGAATTCTTTATTCTCTGTAACAATTTGAACGAGTAAGAAAAGTGACATGGCTCCTCATCTATTTAGGACAGCAGGAATGATGAGTAAATAAGGGTGCTGCTCAAAAATGTATCCTTAAATAAAGGGATAGCAAGAGAGAAAAGGTGACTAAGAAAAATTAAACTGAGCATAATATATAGAAGAGCATAACCAGGATGGAAGGACAAGCTTATTGAAATATGCAGTATATCTTATTAAAATATTGTCTTACCTCATTTTGCCAGCTTTTAGTGTATTTTTATTTACTCATCCACAACTAAATCTCACTTTATGTTTCCATCTACTTCTTGTACTCCCCTTTTTTCAGTCTCTCTGAAATGGAATGCAAATGTAAAATTAGTAGTTGAATGACTATTAAATTATTTCTAACCAAATAACTTCTTATTCAAATTCAAATTTCTATCTAGATTATTTCTTCTCTCTCACTTACTGTAAGTTTGGAGAAAATTGACTGCTTTAGCTGCACTTATAGGCCTCTTCTTAAGAAAGATCTATTTCGTATATTTGTTAAGAGCAGATGATGGTGGCTTAGGCTCTGAAATGCCTCCTGCTTCAATTAGGATTTTCAGGAAGAGTGATAAAATCACCATTGAACAAGGATTTCCAGTGTTGACTCAAAAAGGTACATGTGAAGCATGTAGATACTTGAACTGAGAAAGCTACTGGTATATGGCAAGATTAATGGAATCATAACATTTGCAATTTATGTTATTTGAAATTAATCCAAGAGCAACAGAGTCCATCCTCCTACCAAAAGACTTTTGATAAGAGAGCCTCAAATTCCATCATCTCAACCAGTTTTAAATGACTCCCTAGTGACATTTTATGTAATTTAACAGGATACCACATGAAGATCTGAGTTGTCCCTGTGAATCAGCCTAAATTTCCCTGGGCTTGCTTTCATTCTATAGATAAGAGGTCATTCTAAACAAGTTTCCATGGTTACTACCAGCAACATACCTACTGATAGCAAACACCTCCTGGGAAGCTTCCTATTGGCATTCTCCTTTTCAGCATCTTCAGTGCACTGCTACAGTGGACAGTAAGTTAGGCATTGATAAGGAAAAATGCTGCAAAGATTAGAAGAAATTGCTTTAAGGAGGAAATCATTTTTATGCTTGGAAAAAAAAAGTTACTTCAAAAAAAATCCTTCCAAGTTTTTATTACCCATGAACACAGTAGTATGTTCTGATCATTCATTTTAGACAGACTCAAAATGCTTGTTTGGCAAAATTATTGCTTTATATAACGGTTTGTTGTTTTTGTTTTGATTAATGACTTTGCTAGTTTCTAAGTAGCAACAATTCCTGCAGCTACATTGGAGAAAGAACCTCTTTTGAAACTGCTGTTACCTGCTGGTAAGAAAATGACTGTCCTGCCAGTGCGTTTTAAATAATCCAATTAAATCTTGTCCTAAAATAGAAAAATGCCCAGTGCAGCTTTTTAATAGGTAAAATTTTTCAAGCATTCTGTTCTTGTTTTTCTACTTAATTTGTATTACATTCCATGTGACTGTCCAGACAAGATAAATTGCTTTTGTTTGAAATTAATTTACTGTATAAACACATTCTCACTAAATACCTTTGGAAGCACTCATACTTCCTCACAGCTCCTTTCTGTAGCTCAGACAGTTTTTACAGCTTTCAGTTTTTCTGAGTGAGTGCAGTAGAAGAACACTGTGCAGATGCCTTTTACTACTTGATCTTTGTCATTTACAGAATTTGGTCACAGAACAAGGATGCATGAAAATATAGCTTTGTGTCACAAACATATAAACCAAATTGTAGTCTTCAGATAGGGAAACTGAATAAACTTTGACTTGTACAAAGCTGAAGACTGCCGTGGTTTTTCTGTCTAAACCAAAAGCAGAAAGCTGGCAGATCTCTGAATCCACAATATGAGCTTCTTTGAAATGTGATGGACAAACACAACACTCGACCCACCACTACTTCTTCAGCAGTCTCACACAGCTTACCCAGGAAGAGGCAAAAGAACATTTGTAACTAAGTACAAGCTTCCAATCCCACCTGCACTTCAAATAAACTGGATTAGGGGAGAATAACATTAGGCAAAATTCTGGAGTTTCCATACTTTTTAAAAGAAGATATTTGTCTTCAAACTTCAAGCTTTCCTGTGGAAAACAAGAGGAACTAGGAAAACAAAACATTTAACTGCCAGGTTATCATCTTGCTTTGAATGAAAAAAACTGGAAGCCAAGACATTAAAAGTTTTTTTGGAAATCTGTACCAGGAAAGAAGCTGCTTTTATTTGTGATTGCCAAGATGCAGAGCTGCAAAAGCCTTGTAAAAAAAACGCATGGGACAAAAATGCTGAAGTAGCAGCCGGATGTTGAGATAGCATTTGCCAGAGATTTGTATTGAATTTTATGAAGTAGACATGTGGATTGAGTTACATTATGTGAAAAGAGCTTGGCACACAGAAACAACTTCTGTAAACAGCCAAGGAATACAATGCAGAAGAGCCAGGAGGACAATGTCTTTCAGATGAAGGTAGAAAGTGAAAGGAAACGAGATTTGAGAGTTGTGGCATGTTGTATCCTGTAATAAAGGATAGGGAAAGTAAAATTCTCAAAGCATTCAAGAAGAAATCCAGAGCTCAGTGCCATATTCCAAAAATAAATCAGAAGAATCTGTGTACAGGAAAGCTAGCAGCCAGTCTGTTACTATAAACTCATTTGGTTTTGTTTATAAATCCTCTTATTGTGGGTTTTAGTTGCTGGTTTTCTTGTTTGTTGGCTTTGACTTATTTTCTAAGAAGAAATTTTTCACTTCATTGGGACAAAGATAACTTCATTAGGAGTAGAGACATTTAAGAAATGGATAGAACACCCTACAGAAAACACCACAGGCTCTTCTAGTGAAGCATGGGTAGAAAGGATACAGTCTTCCCATCAGAAAGCCAGCCCACACTTTGAAACAGCATCATCTCTCCATTTTGAATCAGCCCTGTGGTTGGTGGAAGTCTGGCTTTCACAGGTAAGCTCTTACTTGTTGAACTTTCAGTTTGACTTTCACGCTTTGTGTCAACATTTCTTCTTTCCCAGCTTCTGGCTGCTGTTGCATAAGTGAAGATGTCCCAGTGCTCAGCTCTTTCCCAAGCTTTTTGGCTCTGGCTGAATGCGAGAGGTATCCTGCATAACTTTTCTCTTGCATAGATCTTACTGACAGCGTGATTAGTTGCAGTACTACTTGATTACCGCGCAGAATGGAGCAGGCCAGAACAACCCTTTATTTGTTTGAAGATTAAAATCAGTTTATGAGTTTCTATACTCGTTGTCATTCAAGT
>PPHD01010035.1:0-16785 GCA_002909625.1 Bambusicola thoracicus | reverse complement strand
CAGTGAGGCACTGGCACAGGTTGCCCAGAGAGCTTGTAGATGCTCTGTCTCTGGGGACACTCAAGGCCAAGCTGGACTGGGGTATGAGCACTTGATCTAGCTATGGATGCCCCTGCTCACTGGAGGGGAGTTGGACTAGATGGCCTTCATGGGTCCCTACCTACTCCGACAAGTCTATGATTCTGCCACTCTACGTTAATATTTCTCTGTTGCATGCTGTGAATACAGGACCATGCAGGAACTTACAGAAAGTATAACTTAGGGACAAACTCCTGAAAACCTGGATTTCTAAACGAACTGTATTTTCACATCTAAACTTCTGGCTGGTTGCAATAGTATTTCCTGTGAAATGTTTTTAGGGGCAGTGAAAGGGGGGAAGAAGCACTTCTGGTCTCCAAGCCACTCATCACAGAGAGACAGCTGTGCAACACCAGAACAATCACCACTGGTGCCACTTCCCTTGCTTTGGTTTCACAGGGAAGCCAAGGGCACCCAGGCTTTCCTTTGTCTGACTCCTATAGAGATCACCCCACTGTGACTGGTGAAATACAAACGTTTCACAGTGTAAATGGTTGCTCTGGAGATAAGCTTTGCTAACACTCTAAATGACACACAATGCAAATAAATTTATATGGTGAAATAAGCACAGAAAAGGTTAGTTTTACTGCCTTTTCAAAAGAATCAAAGGAAGAGGGTGGTAGGTAAAAGCACTAAGAGGGTTGAGGGTGAGGTTGCAACAAAGACTTAACAAATCTCATGGCACAGACAAGTGAAATCCATTAGAGAAAGCAAAGGTCTGCATTCTACTCTTCTTTACAAGACTTCAAATAGATTACATAGATGCAGGTGTCATCAGAGCATGGCCCTCTGTGACCAGCTGGGCTTTCACGCAGCTGTGGTTGCAGAAGGTCTTGATTGGCAGCAGAAAGCATCACTGATAGAGCTAGCCCTTGTGGGGCCGCCAGAGAAAGGTCAAAGAGCAGGCATACCGAATAAAAGGAGGAGGCATCCTCATGAGGAATAGCAGAGATGCTGAAAAAAGTTGAGTGTCAGGATATTCTCCCACCTTTTATCCAAAGGCCACAGGCCCTGAAAAGGATAAGCAATTTAACTGCCACTGGTTGATACTTCTATCTGAAGTCTCTGTTCATGTGAGGAGCAGAATGACAATCAAGTCCTCTGATATAACAGCCTCACAGTAAAGAAGGAAATATGCTACTTCTGAACACACTTTTGCATTAGGGGAAATCTATCAGAGAAAACTGTAGAGTATAGCATGTCATCAAATTTCATGTAATGCCAATTGTTTTCTAAACTTTCAAAGTCTTACCCTTCTTCCTTTTCATCAAGCACAGAAAGCAACTATATTTCAGTTTAATGCAGCGGGTTTTAAAGTGGATTAAAAGGGTACTTGAGTTGGCTATTTATTTTTTTTCACATTGACCATGGGAATTGTCCTTTCCTCAAAACCCACTTTTCAAAACCGCTTTAAAAGGGAGCATATCTTCTTTTAAACAAAAAGAGATAGTGATTGACCTTGAAAATCCTTTTTCTCTAAGTTTTTGAAAAAGAAAACAACTATAATCGGCACATCTCATTAAAAAACTTAGCTACGCTATCACAGTAATAAGCGGTTAGTGAAGTGAGACTAACATTTTAATTAAGTCCTTTTCATTTCTAGGTTAATTTTCATTGTACTATGAGAATATTTTAGGGTTACAGAAGCCTGTCCTATGTTCAAAGTCATGCTAAAAATACCATTCTCAGTTACATTCCTGCTGCTTTTGCTTAGAGCATTATGAAATATTTATTTATTTATTTAACCTAGTCTCTCCCCTTATGTCTCTAGTTAAAATAGATCATCTGTAGTAACTCACCTTAAGGCCCTGGTTTCTTAAAACTCAGAGACGACATTAGGGTTGACCTTCCTGTGTACTCTCTTCAGGGTGATGCTTATTAGACAGAGAGTTATTGGAAACTGCAGTAGCACGGACATTTGATCTGCACCCCGTCAGCAGCAGATAAGCTGTGATTGTAACCACAGACACTGGAGCTGGTACAAAGAAATCAGAGCAGTCACATATCACGCTCAACATCCCACCTGACAGTGGCAGCCTCCAGGTGCTCAGCAAGTGGTAGCAGACTGCAAGGTAATCAACCCACCTACAGCTTGTTTCTTGTCCCTGGACACTCACGACCTAAATGCATCATAGCATCCATCCTTTCCACTTCTGTCAAGCTATTTTATGTCTCACCCATTTCCTTTCTGGCCAAATCACCTAGATGTGAAACTTCCTGAAGAAGTCTGTCAGTACTGGAAGTTCCTCAATGGCAGAATAAACATTTGAGCAAGCTCCAGGTCTTTTGGGTGTCTGAGAAGCTAATTGGATTTGATTGTCCTCCAGTTAGGAAGCTGGCAAAATAGAGTGGAAGGTAACAGAGAAAAAAAAAACAGATGAGCATATACTGAGGGCCAAGTCTAAACAGCTCAACACAAATTTGTCTGGAAAAGAAATACCTTGATAAATCAGTTTTTATTTCATCCAGAGAGGGAGTGAAGTACAATGGTCCTGGGATAGGTAGAAGACTGTGACAAAAAGGTAAGGAATAACTTGTTCTTAATTCTCACTGCAAAAACAAAACAAGCAAACAAAAAAGACAAAACAAAAAAACAACAACAAAAACAAACAAAAAAACCCAGCAACAAAACTTGGGGTGCATATTCAAATAGCAGATCTTTTGAAAAAAGTGTGCCTTTGTTGGGCTTTTGTGAAATCCAGTAGAAAGATTTAAGAGCCAAGAAAGGAGAATGCAGAGCTGTTGGAACTGAGTCCAGAGGAGGGCCATGAAGATGACCAGAAGGCTGGAGAACCTCTCCTATGAAGAGCCCAGCTGAGAGAGCTTGGAGGTTTGCCATTAAGTTCAAGAACATCAAAGATCTTTCAAAGTCTGTGAAAAAGGTTGCAACAGGAGGAAGAAAGGTGGTATGGGAAATCCCTCGCAGCACAGCATGTCCAAAAAAACCCACAAAAGAGCATCAAAAAGTCTAACATTTGTCTTGAAACATGGGCACCCAAAGATTTCAGTTTGCAGTTTATTTTTGTCTTTTGTTCCATGTTAGGGCTGTCAGAATGACCAAGGTGGGAGCTGAGACTTGGCTAGCAGGATAAAGATTTCTAAAAAACTGAAGAAAATTAAATTAACACAGCAACTAGAAAGAGACTGAATACTTGTATTACTCACTGCTTAACTTAAGTAAACCAGCAATGAAAAAAAAACTCAAGTACTATATTCTGATTGGCTTAATTTCACACAGTGATGTGTAATGCATAGAGCTAGGCTGCCTGCCTAGGTTTATAGCTCACTTTCACATGACACAGGCTATCCTCTTCCATAAACCTATGTAACTCCACTGGCTGCAACAAATTCAGCTGTCATCAAAGGATCAGTACCACAAGCTTTCCCTTCACGTCCAGGAAAGAAAGGGGGAAAGAAAGGGGGAAATAATGTATACCTCTCTGGAAGATACCAGTCAAGTTCAGACACCTTTTCAGATGATGCTCCTGAGACAAGACATGCATTACTGTGTATGAGAGACAAGTAAAAGAAACTCCTTCCCTGTTTGCTCAGCAGATCAAACTAGGTGCGTGTTCCAAAAGCAAAAGTAGAGAAAAGGAGCACTAAGAGGGCTCTACTTTATAGGGCTGGTCTGTAGAGGTGAAGGTCTGCATTAACGCAGATACGTTAAAATAAGACCAAAGGTGGAGACCCCACCTTCACATCAGCCTGGAAGATATAAAGAAAACAGGAATGCAACAGAGACAAAGGCTCATTCCTACAACATCTTTTAACATCTCTTGATGCTCACAGAATCACAGCCACTTACAGAACTTCATTCAGGTTTTTTCCACCTCTCCTTCTATGTCATATCACCTGCTTTTTGCCATCCCACTGAAAGTCCAACTTTATCTTCAGTAACCCATATTTGTCACATTCAGGCACGTTGTGCATGTATCACATGAAGTTTTGCATGACTTTCAAGATAACAACTACCCTTTCCAGCCCCCAGCATTTGTTTGCAAGCTGCCAACTGCTTGGCTCTTCAGCTACTGTTTAAAGCAAACTGATAAACAGAGCATGAACCATTTCTGCTACAGTAAGGCTGAAGGAGAGAGAAGTTCTGAAAATTAGCTTCTAATTCCCATCTGTCACTCACCTGAACTGAAATGTTTCAATTACCTCTTGCACTCCACTGTTCATCAGTAAAACCTTCCAGCAGAAGAATTCTTTGATGGCATAAATCATTTTTTAAAGTACCAATCTTGAATCACTGATGGTTTGATTGAAACTCGGAGTCTCACACTGAGACTGCTCAGACTTAAACAAACTCAGTATTGCAATTACTGCCCAGAATGCCTTAACCAATTCTTGCATGTAATCCCAGTTTATTCTCCTGATACGGTTACTGAGGAAACCTCAGTTTCCTCCTGCTGACATCATTATTACATGGAGATAAAATCAAAACTGTAAGACAAAGAAGTAAATGAAGATCGAGATGATCAATAAATTAAGGAAGGACAAGTGGATATTCAAGCAAGGCTTGGAAGCACCAGATTACTCAGGAAGCCAAGATAGAAACCAACCTGAAAAGGACCTGACCTGCCAGCCAGGCTGTTAAGGGCTCTGCCACTGAATATGTAGATGTAAACAAACCCCAGAACAGTTGCATGACTCAGAAAGTCACACAAAACCAGTCACAGAAAGCAGAAAATATCTGCAGGTAAGCTATGACTTGTTGTAAAGACAGGATACATTAAGTGTTGTTGAGGATGATGAACACCACTACATCCTAAGATGGACATTTCACACTGAGGGCATGGTCACATGCAGAGGAGACAAGTGGGTTTTTCTGTTATGACAGAGTGGAGGAGCTGAGAAGGGATGAAGCACAGGAAATGCCCGAGGCTGATGCCTAGGAATATGCAGGCCTCACAATGTATTATCACCCTCTTTTTGCCCGCAGAGCCACTCAGTGCCAAACAAAACACATTCAGGTGTTGACATCACCTCCACCAAGGCAAAGACTGCAAAATGTGCTTTTCTGTCCTGTGATTTTATGAGCTTTACTTGAAACTCACGCTGTGCTATCTCTGCTCTAATTAATGTACCGTCTTCTGCCTGACTCACCTCTCATCACAAAACAGTATAGATTTTATTCCTATCTTTCTGTTTCCCCTGCTGAACACTTTAAAGTAGAGATAAATACTTTTTCCTCTTTTCTTTGTTATCTGCAGCATTGCCTGGCTCCTGCTGCAGATTACAGATCTAAATGAAATTTTACAAGCATTAATGCTTACTGTTATGCTTAGTATTTTCCTATTGGCTGTCTTCATCTACTACCTAGGTCATTGTAAGAAGCAAATCTAATCTCCATGTACTCCAAGGTGAAATTTAGCATGAGACCTGTGAAACGGGATTTGGAGCTGAACAGTGGTTTTGCCAGTCCTCTAAACCAGGGCAGACTTCCTGGGATCAGGAACTACTGTGGTTTCAAAAGGAATTTAGGAGCCAAACAAATACAAAAAGTTGTCTCTACTCAACAAATCCCTCTATTTATTGATTTTTTTTTTTTCTGTTGTTGTTGTTTGTTTTTGACAGTTGCTATTTCCAAAGCATTTCTGTCTTTGGAACTTAGGTTACTCGCACTTATAAGTGTACATTTCTGCCCAGTAAAAGGAATAATGCAGCCAAACATCAACTTTTTTGATGTCTCTGGTGCAAGAGCTGGGAAGCCATTTCACTGAGTTATTCAGCTAAGAACTCCATGAATAACTTTGGATCAGATAAAGTCATCTTTAAGGACTGTGAGATACATCCATCAGACCAAGTCACTGACAGGAGCAGAAACAGTCTCAACTGTATAAATGAATCTAAGGAAGAAATACCTCTGAAGATAAATGAAGCCTTATCATTATACAGGGAAGGCAACATTAATAATATAAGGATATGTTATGAAGACATTAGTTTCCCAAGATGGCATAACTGAGGAAGATAAAGTTATCTGTTAGCCAGGGTAAGTTCTAGTAAGCAAGTGAAGACTTATAGAAAAACAGTCTTTAGTAAAACATTGGTAAAGTAGATATTTCTAGTATCAAAAAATAGCCTCTTAAAACATGTAATTAAAAAAAAAGAAAAGAAAAGAAAATTTAGCCAGAAATCCCCTTTCTGATGGTGGTAAACTGCAGTCAACAGTGGAAAACTTCTGTCATGGAGGGCACTGCTGCCAGGAGTGCAGCAACAAGCAACTCCCTCACTTAGCACAATCACTTCCAAGAAGGTATCCTACACATAGTTCAACAGTGTAAGTGAATGATGGTCTCTGCCCTAGTGGTAACCTGGACATATGTGAGTAGTACAAATTTCAAGGTCATATGCTGAAGGAACAATGTACTCCAGATGTTCCCTTGATTCCGGATTACCAGGAAGGACAGTAACACCCACCCCTAAGTTAACTTCATCTAACCTGAGGTATTATACAGTGTATTTTGAGTATTAAGACTATCAACATTAATCTCTGTAAAATAGCATTGTTTATTTGATAATAATCGTGATTTTTTTTCTGTGTAAATGATTTATAGGGCTACTGGCCTGAAAGTCATTGAAGGACGAACTACTTCTTGAAATGGATTACTTGATATTCTAAGAGCTTTGTTTTCCCTTTGAACACTCCAGTGGTGTTGAACCAAAGACACGAGATTAGGTTGGATTAAAGACTGCAGACTAGTTGTAGATCATTATATACTGGAAAATACAGACTGTCATGCCAGGAAATGCAGATCCATCAGTATTGAAAAAGTGTCAGGAAGTTAACATTTATCGTTTCCTTGATCTATATCGTCATATTTAAAGATGAAAGGCAACAAAAGCACAAATAAGGTCAGTGATGTTCATCCACTATTTGCAATTTTATGTAGAACCTTCTTTTATTACTCTTTGTTTAGCTAGACATTAATATTTCTTTATGAAAGTTGCTTATTTATGACTCTGGTGGTAGTAAGAACCAAGGTCTGATGTTATGCCTGGGGAGCAACACCGTTACAGGATTAGAAAAAATAAAAAAGCTTCTCATTCTTTCAGTTGAAGGGTTGTTACACTGAGATGGGAAAAAATTGGTTCAGGTTCCTCTTTCCCCTGTCACTCCTGGGACACACAAGTAATATTAAATAAATGCAGTCCATCCCATTTATACAACTGGTACTCTGCTGAACACCAGGTGCCTGCCTTCCCTTCACAAAAAGAGTCCTGCAAAATCTGAAGGAAAGAACAGTGAAGCTGAAAAGCAGTCAGTGAATGGACAGAAGAATATAGTTTCAGTCAACAATGCCAGCATTTGGTTTCAAAGTTGAACTCTTTCTTGCTGATTTATTTGTTTACATATTTATTTTACAGATAGGGACTACATGCTGTAAAGAGACAGCATGAAGCAAACAAAATGTTTCATTCTATCTGAAATGACACCACATTCTCATCATGTCGGTAAGAAAAACAGCTCAAGAAAAACTCTGTAAGAACCCACTCAAAGAACTCGAATGTATGCCCAGGAAGGTGGTGCAGTTATCATCCCCAGAGGTGTTCAAGAAGTGTTTAGATGTTGTACTGAGGGACATGGTTTAGTGGGAAATATTGGTGATAGGTGGATGGTTGGACTGGATGATCACAGAGGTCTTTTCCAACCTTGGTGATTCTATGATTCTGTGTAAGTAGAATTGGGGGAGCAGGGGACCTTCACTGCAGCCTTAATCTCTGCTTGTTAATTCAAGCACCACTTCTTTCTTCTTACTCCAGATACCAAATTCGAAAGTAGTATAATCTCAGCAAACTGAAGACAATAACATACTTCACTGAAGACATTCTTCTCTGAAAGAATGGATGAGCTCTCACATGTTCCTTTGGAAATAAACATGTACATAGAAAAAACAAAAGGAAATAAAACAAAATACTGTAACTCAAAATGGTTGTTCCTTTTATGTTGCAATTTTAAACAAAAAACAAAGTCTCCAAAAAACAGCTGTAAATCATTATTTTTCCTGTGAATAAGACTTCTTCTTATTGTTTGGGGTCAATTTTTTTAAGTTCTGAGTAACTTTTGGCAGAATTCTCTGTGCTCCTGAATTTTATTTTGCTATGGAAACTGCCTACATAAGAGAAGCAAAGTAATAAACCAGCCAGTTCTAGTCAAAATTTCCTCCATTCTCATACAAATCACAGAAGGGAATGATTGACACATAGTCTTTGAACATCTTCTCTTGAAATATCTTTTCTTGTAGCACAGACACTAATGTTCTTGCTGAACACCTGTGAATTAGTTATATTCTGCAACTGCCTTGCATAATGTCTTAGCTGATGCACGTTGTGTACAGGCCAATTCCAGCACCCCTTATGTAGGCTGAACTCCGTGATAGCCTGTGGGTGTGCCAGGTGCTGTTTTGCTTACATGAACTGCACATCCCCAGGGATGGGGTGGCAGGACAGATTAATTTGGCCTTCTACACTGTCATTACAGCTTATGCATAACATTCAAGTTGAAGATAATCAAACTCATTGCCTTCCTTTTCAGCAGCCTCTGTCCTTATTTAACATATCTGAAAATTTCCAACTTGTTTCTCAGATACATGAGTTTCAGGCTTCAAGTACAGGGCATACACTACAGCAGAAGTAGAGATACTGTACTGGTCAACAGCACACTACCAGTGGCTTCTCTCCATGCTGCAGTGATGCCTGAAGCGATTACATACCAATAACTTTCCTCTTGTTTTGGCAATCTCACTGTAGCCACGTGTCTGCCGTGCACAACCCATGGCCTACCTCGGGTTTTTCCAAAAGCACTATGAAATGTGTCCTTTGTCTCCTCCTCTGGAACCACAGCCAGGACACCTCTGTGTGCACACTGGATCTGTACCTAGGGTACACAGACCCATGGAGGAAGCAAGGAGGAGAGTCTCAGTAAAAGCCTGAGGACGCTGGGTATATCTTGAGTGGTATTTAATTTTAGTGGTATTTTACTTGCTGAAAGACATAACCTGCTTCTAATAGTTGCGGTATGTTTTTCCAAATAACAGTCTGTATTTTCAAGGTAACTGAGACTAATTTGCCTTGTCTAAGTGATGTGAAGATGTGAAACCTCTGTAAATTTTTGGCTTACGTTTGCACAAGGGAGATTTGAAATTCCCCTGACTCACCCTAGTGTTAGAAACATACCACTGGAGACTGGCGTCTTCTGACTGCCCTTGTTCTGCTGTTAAAAAACATACCAACTATCACCATTCACAAACTGAACTACTTTCTATGAGTAGCTTAGATCCCCAAGTACCTCTGCTGCAACGATGATCCACAATCAACCAATTTTTCATAAA
The DNA here is from genome assembly GCA_002909625.1 of Bambusicola thoracicus. NCBI lineage: Eukaryota > Metazoa > Chordata > Aves > Galliformes > Phasianidae > Bambusicola > Bambusicola thoracicus. The sequence continues at coordinate 7,372 of PPHD01010035.1, read as the reverse complement.
TCATAGAATCATTTGAGTTGGAAGGGAGCCTTAAAGGCCATCTAGTCCAACTGCCCTGAAATGAACAGGGACACCTACAGCTGATCAGGTGCTCAGAGCCTGTTCCATTTGACCTTGAGTGTTTCCAGGGACGGGGCACACACTGCTTCTCTAGGCAACATGTGCTGCCAGAGCCTCACCACACTTACTGTAAAGAAACTTTTTCCTTACATCTAACCTAAATCTCTCTTTAATCAGAAACCATTTCCCCATGTCCTATCACAACAGACACTGCTAAAGAGTCTGTCCCCTTCATTCTTACAGCCCCCTTTAGATACTGAAAGGCCGCTCTCAGGTCTCCCTGGAGCCTTCTCTTCTCTGGATTGAACAGCCCCATCTCTCTCAGCCTGTTCTCACAGGAGAGATGCTCCATCCCATGGGTCATTTTTGTTGTCTTTTCTGGATGTGCTCCAACAGGTCCATGTCTCTCTCTTGTACTGAGTACTCTACGTTTGGATGCAGTACTCACACCCAGTTCTTTGAAATCTGTTCCACTTTCAGCTTGGTAGGTTATAGCCAACAGTTCTGCAACCTACTAGGGATTCTGAGCTTCCTGACATATCTCTAATTCACACTAGAAGGATGTTTATACTCTCTTCTTCAGCTCACGTGTATTTTCCCTCCTCTGTTGACCACACTTCGGTTGGATGACACCTCCCAACCTCCTCATGAGGAGCACAGCAGCACTCAGAGCAATCAGTATGCAGCATCCTTACAAAGAATCATTTGTGGGCATTTTGCATTCTGCAAGGGCAGTCATCCCACAGGATGCGCTCCCTTGCTTGCCCCAGGTCTGCCTGCTGGAGCTGGTGTGGTGTTTCATGAGTGCAGCCAAAGCCAGTCTGACAGGTAGGAAAGATTTTTAGCACACAAGAAAATGAATATACAGCAAGACTGCTCTGTGAGAGGGTAAGATTCCTGTGTCAGACTGTGTAAACAGTGCTTCTGACTCCATTTACCCAAATATGGTATGCCATCAGAACAGCATTATTCTCACAGGAGTGCTTCATTGGTATTACAAGCAAGCCCCCGGCACAAAAGAGCGTGATTTAGGTGCAATAAGGGAAAAAAAGACATGGTTTTATGATGACTCTCCATTCTTCCAGCACCTTTCCTTTCTTCCTTAAATGATTCTCATAGGATTCTGCAAAAATTCCAGCTGTGTTCCATGAAATACATTTTTCAAGTTTCTAGCTGAGTGTCTCAATCAATTTAAAAACAAGCAGCTAACACAAACGGACTTGGTTTTCAGTTCATGAGTTGTGAACCTTCCCATGCACAATGAATGGAAGAAGCAGAAAAATAAGTTACTGTATAAAGGGTACTGGTAATTACTCAGCAAACACAGTAAATTATTGCACGTGTGGTAATTAAATGCACTTCTTTTTTCCAGTGAGTATTTTACAAGTGTGGGTGACAGAAGCATGCAGCGGAATATAAATGTGATACAACTGCCTTTTGCAGCATGTGTGTTTCCATCAAAGTTGGATTTTTTCCTCCTCCTCTTCTCTTGATTGATTTGAACTGATGGGCTGTGAAGCAGGATTCTGAGCTCACTGGTGCCTCAACAAAGCAGAAAAGAGAGGCACGAGAAACATCTACGAAAATGTACGTTGAAATCTCATCCTCCCACTTGAGCTATTGAAGAGTGTAGCTATTTGGAGGGGAGTGAGACCCCCAGCTTCTCTGGAAGCCCACTAGCACCAACAGACTCCAAGCAGGCACTGAGGTTAGCTCCGATGAATCTGCAGGGGACATTAGGCATGTGATCCAGACACATCTGCTGAGATATGTACAAAATCTGTGCTCATAGGAGATTAGGAATGAGGTTCGGTTTTGTAACTGTGCAGAAATCAACTTTAAAATCAGTGCTACATCCTGGAATTGTCCATCATTATGGACTTACCAGTCTCAGTCCTGCGGATATTTGCCATTGTTACCCCATGAATTCTGCAAAGTCTTTGTAATCAGTAATAACAGCCATGAAAACTGTATTTTGCTCCCCTATACAATACTTTTCTGAGAAAAGAGTCAGCCCTTCACTTACAGCCCTGCACAGTGCAACAAAGAGAAAAGGAAAATCAAAGGAAGGGTACACTTTAAAGGCTATTTAAACTAGGTTAAAGGAATGGAAGATATGTGATAACATAAACCACACTATCTTATCATGGATAAAAGTGACACTGTTTAAAAAAGGAAAAGAAGAAACCTTACTCCAAATACAAAGGATGTCCAAGTCCATGGGTGACTGAAAACTGTGATCCTGCAGATACAGCTCTGTTGGCTGGAAATAAATGGCATGCCTTTAGATTTCTCCCGGTCCTCAGATCCCCAGAGGACACGTTAAATCAATTATTAGCACGCTTGTGCACGAGGACCTGCCTTGAAGCTAATTCTAGTTCTGGTTAAGACGTGAGAATAATGCAGCGTGGAACTTTCAGAAAAATGGATCAAAACACAGTCCTATACACGTTAGCCCATTCTGCTCCCACTCTGCTGCCTGTGGCCACCTCTGTCCAACTAATTATGTCCTCAGTCACTCTTGCATGATCTTCAATATAATAATAAGAATGGCAGCTGCACAGGACAAATCAGACAGCCCAGTGGGTTGTCCTGCACCTCACACCAGCAAAGCTCCACAATTTGCAAACAAGGCAGGAAACCCACTGATGGAAGGGAGGTTACATTGCATTTCAAGACACACTAGGATCCTTAGAAAAGAAAGTGGTAAAACAACAAAGATTACCATACAAATGAGGCTGCCCATCATCCCCAACTGAACTGAAACGCCCACATGACTGTTCCAGGTAACCAAGGGAAAGACAAGCTCAGAGGCCTAAATCTACATCCTTTATTCAGGGTGTAACAGCCTGAGAGGACCAGGGAGAAGGAGAGATTGAGGCAGTGAATGACTGTGAGGAGGTCTCAGCACTAACGGCAAGAAGGGCTGTTCAGTGTGATTTTGATGATGCAGAGGTAGGCCGCAGGCTACCAGCCTAATAAGTATTCCAAAAAGAGAGGAATGAGTGAACACTGACTTTGTATCTAACAACCAAGTTTTTCAGACCTAGTTTATGTTATCCAATAGGCACTGATGGTAATATAACTTTAACAAAAATATTAAATCTTCAGAACCAGAGCACACACAGAGAAAGAAGTGCCTCTCATACTACTCTCTCAGCTCCTGCCAAGTGTTTCTGAAAAGCACCACTGAAGAGCAAATTTCATCTCAGATGCACAAGAAACAGCGAACAGTGCCAAAGTAGGTAAGACTGAAGAATCTGTGAGGAGGTTGCAATATTAATTTCACACTATAGTGGCAATAAACATGTTGGTGTTCAGGTTTATATCAATGCCCCATCCAAATATCACAGCATCATAAAATCACAGAGCCATACAATCCTGGAGTCATAGAATGCTTGCATTGAAAGGCACCTCAATGATCAGGTTCCAACCCCCCTGCCATGTCAAGTAGTGGATTGGCTGCCCAGGGGTCCACCCAACCTGGCCCTGAACACCTCCAGGATCAGGGTATCCACAGCCTCTCTGAGCAGCCTATGCCAGCACCTCACCAATCTCTCAGTGAAAAACTTCCCCCTGACATCTGATCTAAACCTTCCCTCCTTTAGTTTAAAGCCATGCTCCCTTGTCCTATCACTATCTAAATATCTACATACTAAAAACACCAAAAGCTTTGGGTATTCCTCAGAGAATTAGGTTTGCAGATGTGATGCACACAGTCTATCTGTGATCAGCTTAAAGAAAAAATTAAAAAACAATAATCCACTCAGCAGCCCAAGAAAGCATGACCCATGAATAGCGCAGGGTTGCCTCTTCAGAACTCTTCAGAACTCTTCAGACAGCAAGCCGGGGTATCAGAAAATTCTGGATTTCCTCCAGAATTTTACAATTCAAAACACAGGCCATTACAGACCCACAGTCAAACCCAGAACGAACATTATGCAGCAAATTCTGGAGAACTAAGCTGCCAACCAAGATAACAGAGCAAAGCTGAATCTGATTAATTCAAGTGGGATTTTCACCCAGAAAGGAATGGGCTAAAAAAACCAAACAAAGGCTTCAAGAGAAAACAAACAGAAAAAAAAACTTTTAGCATGGCTTGTACTAACAGAGCAAGCAGCAGCGTTTTTAAACAGGAAGAGCATAAATGTACATAAGGTATTAAGCAGTGGTTTTCCACAATGAAAGTGGTGAGGCACTGGAACAGGTGGTCCAGATAAGCTGTTGATGCCTCATCCTTGCAAGGGTTCAAAGTCAGGTTGTACAGGGCTTTGTGCAACTTGATCTTATAAAAGAAGTCCCTGGTTGGGGGTGTTTGGATTAGACGAACTTTAAAAGGTTATCGCCAACCTAAAGCATTCTATGAATCTACGATTTAAGCTTCAGTAAATAGGAGTGTTTTCACTTCCTAAGAAACAACAGCTTTGATTTCAGTAACTCAAGGTTAGACTGCACAGTCCAATTCAGTAGGCTTGTATGAATAGAGGTGCGGAACCACGTATCACCGATCTCGCTGGCATAAATCACAGGAGAGAAGAGTGAGGCTGCCATCAAGAACCAAAAAAACCCCTATTTATTTTGTTTCCCATGGAAAGAGTAATACAAACCTTATTCTCCACAGAAATTTAAGTTCATTTTACATTTTCTAACCCTTTTTTAAAATTGAACCACACTTGGCATTTTGGTGAGATAACTGCATCTGTGTGGCTAAGATTCCATCAGGAACTTCAACCCCCTGATAGAATAGTCAACAGCTTTCAGAAAGTTGGGTTTTTTTTGGCACGTAACTTCAGCCAACAGAAGCTGCAGATAACTGAAAATTCCACAATTACATCTCACTCAAAACAATATTCACCATGGATACTGAGAAACCGGACAAACATACTTCTTCCATGCTGCTGTTTTCTGCAGAGCAGTAAGGTATGTGTGCCCATGGAGACTATTACGAAGTGGGAAAATCAGAGCACTGGGAAATAGACCGACCTGTTCAACATGCTATCCAATGAAGTAAGAGTTACATCAACGGTTTTCAATTCAAAAAATAATCCTTCAAACGAACAAACAACTGCCCCCCACCCCCCAGAAAAAAACCCCAATGTGTATCTTGTGTTGTATCTAGAGTCCTACCATTGAACATAAAGGAAAAGAAGAGTGAGGGGGGAAATAAAAAAAGGAATTTGTTTCACGGTTATCGAGGCAGTCAGAGAAAAGAAAGACACAATAGTAAAAGAACAAAATGAAATGGACTGCTATGGCCCAATTAAAAATTCAAAAATCAACTCCTGAACTTTCTCAGTTCAGTTAAAGTATATCTAATCACTATATTAGACCCGCCTGGAGGATCTGTAACTGAGCAGAGGTTATTGCATGCCTAAGTAATCGAGGACACAGCCCTCCACCAGTTCGTTCTCTCCTCTGAAGTCTCACCAATCAGAAAGAAAAAGCACAGTCTTTGGTGTTCATTAACCTATTTCAACACACACAGTGACGACTTCAACTGTTTTGCTGAGGTACATCAGCCCATTCTGAGACAAGTTCACATCCAGCACCGAAGAAGTAGCACTAAATATGATTCTGGATTAAAAAAGCAACAACAACAAAAAAGTGGGCTTAGCATGCTTTTTTTCTATCATTACTTGCTTTCCACCCAGGGCGGGCATAGGCTGCTACTGAAATATGGCCGGAAATTTGGAGAGGAGAAGAGGGAAAACAAGTAAATAAGGGGAGGTAGTAGAGATGAGTTGTCATGGTTCCCAGTCACTGACAGATACTCAGAAGATGTCACCTTTTCCTTCTTCTCCCCTGTGTCAAGTCTGCAAACTGTGTTATCCTCATGTGCAATTTACCTATGGACAAACGCAAAAAGGATACTGAAAACTTTTAGAGGATCACTCTTCTTTATTTTTAGGGAAAGCCAATAAATAAATAAATAAACCACACATTAAAGAAATGAAATGACTTTAAAAAAAAAAGAGGGACCTCCACAGGAGACTCCTTAGATTAAACTGAATCTTCGTATTCAGAAGCTGAGGCAGTCACACAGAGCAGCCTCTGACCTATCCTGGAGTAATTCCTCTGGAAACCTCTTTACCCATCCAAGAACAAGGGCACATTCTATGAAATCTGAAGCGTTGGAAAAAGCAAACAAACACAAGAAACCAAACAAAGATGGCCCTTTCTTGTGCCCAGGTATGAACACAGGCAGAAATCTGAGCAGAGAGCCATGAACCTCTCCTTTTCCTCACCCTACCCACCTCATGGGCAGCAAGGACAATGCATTCTGACGTCCCTCTCCTGCCCCAGACGACTCCACGCGCCTGACCCCAGCAAGCCCACGAGAGCCCTTTTGTGCAGGACCAGTGCTGTTACCCTGACCCACGCATTCCTTAAGAACTCACCAAGAGGAACAGGGAGAACTGAATAACCTCGGGCATCAGCAAGCAAATTGCATCTCTCTACCCGCAAGCTTTAAGCAGCAGCTGATCACAATGCCAACATCTTTTCCTTTACAGACTACTTAGATTTTCTAATACGTGCAAAAAGTCTCAGGACCGGGCTTCCCAAAACATCCAACACTGGCAGCGACGTTTCACGCAGTGTTATTCCTACGCCTCTGTTCTGCAGTCTTTTTCCCGCATGTAACGTATCCATAATGCACTACTGCAGCAAGCAGTTTCATTCCAAACTACCAAACAAACAACTCCGTAGCGCTGCGAGAGAACGTGAGAAGAGAGCACGGCGGGGGAATAGAGTAGCAGAAAGATGGTGTCCGCCTTCCCTTACGCCGGTCTCTCCGTGGGCTGATGGCAGCCAGCACCGCTCCATCCCCACTCCCACAGGCACGATACAACACGCGTTGACTACAGCCGTAGTAAAACCATGCCGGTGGGCTGCGAGGGCAGCCAGGTGCGCAGCCCCGCGTGGGGTCAGGAGGAGAGGATGGGGGGTCTCCTCGTGGGGAGGGCGCGCCCGTATCCCCGTGGCAGGGGCGGGGGATAACTCCGCGACCTCCTCTCGGAAAGGTACCTCTCGATAAATTCCATCGCGTCGCTCCGGTGCTGCTTTCTCCGAGCAGCACGCTGCTCACCCCAAGCGTGCTGCACCTCCTCCTTCATTCGCCATGTGGAGAGCAGCGAGCCGGCCCCACGCAGCTTCCCCAGCTCGCGCAGGCACCCCGGTCCCGCCGCCTTCACTGCTTTCCAGGGTCATTACAGGTGCAGAACGCAAATCCGCGGCCGCCCGCACCCGAGCCCCTTTCGGAGCGGAGAACCACGCCGCGGAGCTTCCTCACCCCCCGCCTCCCGCTGCCCCC
>PPHD01010034.1:0-20047 GCA_002909625.1 Bambusicola thoracicus | reverse complement strand
CCTGTGTCCTGGGCTTGCTGAAAGGTTCCCAGAGGGAAGATCTCCAGATAGAGATCCTTCCTCCTGGGGAGTCAGCCCTTAAATGGGGTTGAGGAGGGGTGGAGCATGACTCTGGTCACTCAGGTGAAACTGTGTTCACCTGTGCCCCTGCAGCTGACTCAGCGCTCACCTCAGGTGGTCAATCAGAGGTTCAGGCCGTGATTCAACAGTTCCCATACACACTGTGAGTGGGTGAGTGGCTGTGTCCACTCGTCCCAGCATATCCGCACATGGGGATGTTGCTCCAGGGATGATGCTCAGCCAAAAAAATCTCACAGTGTAGAGTCTCCTTCCAGATAGCTGCTGAACAATCAGGAACCAGATTTCTGGAGAGAGCTTTGTCTCCATGTCTTTTGCTGAATTTCCAGGTCGAAAAGAGTGCAGGCTTCTCCCTTTTTACATCTACATCCATCTCATTAGCATTAGCATCTGACATTTTACTGACCTCTGGTTGGCATCTTCTTTTCACTCTGGGTAACAGGTCTGACTGTGATAACAAGCTCCTCTCATTCTCAGGCACGTGCACACCTCAGACATGTCTGGGCATTTTATCACAACTCCATTTCATTGCCATTTCTGTGTACACAGTGTGCTTGTTAGCCTTGTGCTCTATTGTCCTTTCCTCAGCAATGTGATGTCAATGACCATTATCTCAAGAGCCGTACAGGTCTCACTGGCTGCTGCTGTCCTCCCCGTGTCTGTTATTTTCTAAAGCTTGCTGAAATGGTCTCAGTAAATAATGTGGTAAAAGGAGTCAGGTCTGTGGTCCCCATTTAGTATTTATCCATCCTTCTGAAGACCATGGATCCACTGCTCTCACACCCGGCACGACCCTGAAGCATGCAGGTCTCCTTGCTCCTTGCATACTGGCTGGTCTGCGTCCCTGACTGCATGTGTGTGAGGCTGGAATTGATTCTGAGGGAACCCAGAGTCTGATTCTCGCTGTTGGGTCCTTGATATAAATCAGAGAGTGTTCTCTGAAATCCTTGGAATAGCACAGAGCAGTCTAGCACAGAGATATTGCTATCAGACACCACACTAAAAGCCCACTGTGACCTTCCTCCATTTTGCTACCCTTTGAATTGTTTTAAATAGCAGTTCCCTTTGCCTGACCTTCCCAGACTCCCTGTTTCCAGCTGGCCAGCTGCAGACCCCCATGGGGAGGTCTGAGCAAGGTATGGGCTCCCCACTGCGTTGCACGTGTGTGCCTGCGTGATGGTGCCGAAGCCCTTTCCTCCTCCCCCGTGCTCATCAGAGGTGTTGTTCTCAATCTGCAGCAGAAGTGAGAAAAACAGAATCCATCTGTTCCAGTACGAAATTGGGCAAAAACAACAGAAAGTACCGTTGTTCTGTCAGAGCTGGTGCTTGGGGAGCTGCTGCTGCGGCCTGGAGATGGTAAAGCCGGGCAGCTGCGGTCCCACCTCATGACAACCAGTTTTGTCTTTATTTTGAGGATAGAAGGTTTTTTGGCCCCCTTTGTTTGTTCTGTAATTTTACCTGTGTTGTAAGGGAGCTCACCTGCTGATGGCAGGGTTGGGTTGGTGGAGGCACCACCACCATTATCAGGGCAATGACTGCCAGGAGGCTTTGCACATCCCGCTTGTATTACAGATCTTAGGTTCAGCCCATGGGCACTGTCGGGTCCAGAGCCCTCAGCATCATCCTGGCTGCAAGGACCCTATGTCGCCGGCTTCCACAGCAGCTCTGTGCACAGCATCCCCGCACACTCAGACTGGTCGTTACTGCCGTTTTTTGTTAAACCATGCCGGGAATTTAAGGGGAGTGGGGGAGGACAGTTGTGCCCCGCCGCAGGTCTGAGCCCCGGAGCGCCTCTCCCCGGGGGCCTCGCAGCGCGAGGCGCAGTGCAGGCCCCGGCCCCCGCTCCTCGTTGTCATGGCGACGCGGCGGCGGCGGGAGGGGAGGGCCCGGCGGTGGCGGCGGGCGGGGAGGCCGCGCCGCTGTTCCTGCGCTGATCGCTGCCAGAGAGGGCAGAGCTGAGCCGCTCCGAGCCGCGCCGCGCCGAGCCGAGCCGAGCCGCCGGGAGAGGAGCTCCGCACCCCGCTCCGCACCGGCCTCGGGCCCCGGCGGGAGCCCGCCGCTGCCAGCCCGGTAAGTGCGAGCCCCCCGTCCGACGAGCCCCGCCGCCGCCCTCTCCTCAGGGTGCCCGCCGCTCTCCTACAGCGGGCCCGAGGCTGCGGATCGCCTCCCGCACCGCCCCAGCCCGCTACCCCTGCCCGGAGGGGGGGGCCGGAAGATCGTGTGGGGCGAAACCCGACTCGGGGGGATCGCCTCGGGTCCCCCCGGCCGGATCGGCCTCCCCGCGGCGCCGGGGGGCGGCGGCGACGCGCCCCGCGCTCTTCCCGCCCTCGCTTCCCCACCGCGGGGACACGTGTGCGGCGCCCGGAGCGCGGCGGGGCGGCCGCCGCTCTGTGGGGAGCCGTTCCCGTGCCGCTCCCGGGCTGTTCGCCGCGTCGCAGCGTCCCGTCGCCGGGCTGGGACGGGCGGGTCGGCCTCCGCGCAGCGCTGGGCTCCTTCCTAAGCCGGCTCTCGGAGGTAGGTCAAGGTTATTTATCGCGGATGGGAGCATGGAAATGTGGATAGCTTCTGGGGTTTCCTCAAGGTCACCCCGGGAAGGGAAGACCCCGAGCATCGTCTCATCCCTCGGCGCCCTGCAGAGCTGCTGGGCTCGTGGGCATTGGATTTTCCAGTGCCCCGGGCCTCTGCGCTGCAGGGGAGGTCGGCGTGCGGTTCCTGCGCCCTGCCACGCTGTCAGTGCAGCGAGCATCGGAGTGGGACGCCAGCTCTGCTCGTGTGGCCTCAAATCTCCGTTTCTTTTAACTCCTCACAAATCTCAGCCCGCTGGCATAGGCTGAGCTGCTTGCTGACACCTCTAGGCTGGCTCTGCCACGAGGACCCGACCTGTCACGCTGTGGCTGCCGGGTTGGAAACTGCAGTGATTCTGATCCGCTGTGCGCTGTTGGGGCTCGCCTCCGAAATGCTCTTCTTGGCAGTTGCAAGCAAAAGGCAATCAAACCGGAGCGGTGCTGGGCTGATAACGGCGCATCGTGTGGGGTTGGCTGGCGGTTGAGCTCTCGGTTGCAGGCTGTGTTTTGCTTTCCAGGCTTCTGACAGCAAAGGTACAGAGGAGGCCCGAAGAGAGTTATTCCGAGCCCTTCACCAGAAGACAAATGCCATGATTTAAGGAGCGCTTGCCCGTTTTGAATGTCTTCCTTGTATGGTTTTGAATTGTGCAGTACTGCATCTTGTCATTCGTGCAGGTGCAGCGTTTCCTCTCTACAGTGACCTGAAAGGAGGTTGTAGTCAGGTGGGGGTCAGCCTGTTCTCTCAGGTAACAGTGATGGGATGAGAGGGAACGGCCTGGAGTTGCACCAGGTGAGGTTCAGGTTGGCTATTAGGAAACATCTCTGAAAGAGCAGTGATGCACTGGCACAGGCTGCCCAAGGAGGTGGTGAAGTCACCATCCCTGGAGGTGTTCAGGAAACGTGCAGGCTGTTGGGACGTGGCTCAGTGGGCATGGTGGTGATGGGTCGGTGGTTGGATCAGATGATCTTAGTGGTCTTTTCCAACCTTAATGATTCTGTGATTCTTTGGTGCCGAGCCCCTGGGCTTGTCTGTTTACAGCACGTTGGTCACAGGGAGCCATGCTGCGTTCTGAGGTCAGCGCACAGGGCAGGGATGGATGGCTGTGCTGGGACATGGAGCATGGCTGGATCATAACTTGGAGCATGGCCCTGCTGTGAGGGAACGTTCGCTGCCTTGTGTGACGCCTCGCAATCTCGTTAATGTCTTAGTAAGATGCCAGGGCTCTGGAAGATTGTCCCACTGCCATTTTAAGAAGGGACAGTGTGCAGTATTGAGTTACACGGAGGTAGGAGTCACTGCCAGCTTGCTAGGGTCATTTGCTCTCCTTCTCCGGCCACGCTTAGGTTACTGTATGAGGTGGGGGAAATACCTACCTGGCATCCTTGGTTAGAGGACCAATTTTACAGATCCCTTAAGAAAAGCTTTTCCTTGAGGGGTAAAGCCTGATCACGATGACTGCGTAGTGCTGGCAGTTTATTATCACTTGATACACTGGAGTGACTGATGAGCTGCTCCTATGTCTCAGTAAGGAGTGCCAAGGTATGGTGGAGTGCTGCTTTCTCACCCCTTTGGGTCCTCCCCGGCAGGAGGTGGCTTTGCTGCTGGGCCAGGGCTGGGGGATGCTGGTTTGGCAAACCTCCTTACTGTCCTTCACCCCACTGTGTGTCTATTGGAAATGTAATGCTCTTGGAGGGCAATTGCTGAATTCACTGTGCTTGCTGAAAGGTGGAGTGTCCTTGGGAGGTGTTTGGGCTGAGGGGCAAAGGAGGGCTGGTTGTGTAGTGAGGGGTGCAGCAGCATTGAATATTGCTGTGGAGGTGCCTGTGTGTGCCTCCAGCACAGCGCTTCCTTCTGTCCCTTGCTCTGCAGGCACTGATTGCAGGGTGGCTCCTGTGGTTGTTAATATAAAGTGACGGGGTGCAAACACCCAAATAAGCTCCCTGAAAAGACCCTGCCGCTCTGGGTGGTATGGATTTCTGTCTGGCAGTTTCCTCTTACACATCTGCAAATAGAAAAGCTTGGCATATTTGTTGCCCACACGGAGATTATTTTGCTTGGGAAAGGGAAAGGCACCCAGGCGGGAATGCTTGTTCTTGGTGTCAGAGGAAATGTGATGGGATGTTGTTTATTTAATTTGTGAGCTCTCTGCTGACCTTGATTTAATGCAGCCCATGGTGAGCCACGCACAGGCATGCAATTTTATGTTTATTTTGTTAAACCTTTCACAATCAGTTCCTGTTCTCGTTTCAGTGGTGCTGCTGTGGGTGGGTGGCTGTGCCTTGTCAGCCTCCCCATGCTGCGCTCCCTCCTTTCACTGATGCTGCGCGTGGTGTATTGGGAGAACCATCCCGACACAGAGGACTCTGAGAAGCCTGTGCTGAAGTGAGGCAGCGCACCCAGGTCACCAGCAGCCCTTCTCTTGGCCGTGTTGCAGTTGCTCAGCCCTGGAAGCAGGGCTATGATTAATGGCCGTCTTCAAATTAAGTGCTCAGCTGCTTCAGGGCTGGGTTCCGAGTGCTGCAAGTAGTACAGGCACATCTCCCACGTGCGTATCATTTATACAGGGCTCAAATTCCTGGGTGCTCTATTTCGTCACTGGGATGCGTAGCCGCTCTTAATCCACACATGAGAGTAAGAGCAGTACATGCTCTTGGCCACGACCCCCTTGGCAGGGCCGTTTTGGTGAAGCCATTGTGCTGCTGTCTTTGTTTTCCTCCTTTTACCAGGTAGACTTATTTGTAGTGCCTGAGGCAGGGTGAACTTTGCCTTGTTTCCTTCTCTGTCTTGGAGGAATCACAGGAGAATGGACAGGAGAAGAAGAGTATAGGTCCTTGCCCATGCATTGCCTGGCCCCTTACTCACACCAGTGGATCTGCTGCTTACACACTTTGGCAGAGGAGATGGGGTGGCTCGCTGCTGTTTGGTAGGTAGGGTAGAGTGGAAACAACTTGTCCTAGGCCACGTTCAAACTGGGAATTGGTTCGGTGCCACGTTCAGTGCTCTTTGAATTATGGCAGCTAGAGATTTTTGCAGAAAAAAGAAGGAAGTGTGCTTTGAGATATTTCAGTGCTAACTGTGAACTTGGGTTCTGTTTTGTCCCTTGCCAAGGATTCAGGCTTAGAGCATGACCGTGGATAAGTAGGACAGTGTTTGTCTCTGACCCTGCAATCTACCAGGAAGCAGCACTTCCACGATCCTGCCACTCATGTACTTCCACAGCGGTAGCTGTTGCAGAAGGTACAGTGTGACATAATAAATGGTCTCTTCTTGGTGCTTCGTTTTCCTATTGCGTTGGTTGCCGTTCTTCCTAAGAATGGGGACAGCTTCCTTGTCCACATTCTGGGTAAGCTGAGCTCTTCTCTGTGCTGTGAGGCAACAGGAACACTTGTTGGTTCATCTCATCCCTGGGGAACAGCTGTTGTTTATGAAGGCTATCTCGCAAGGGTGGTAATTCTTCTAAAGGACGTAAAACACACTGCGTTGGCCTGACCCTCTTTCCCTGCACTGTGTCCTGCTTGCTTTCTTAGCAGCTAAATGTGTGCACAGCGTGGGCAGCTCTTGTCTTTTTGATAGCACTTTTTTCAGAAGTCTTAAAATGAGGATTCAGTGATGCCCTGCTCTCATTCTCCAAAACTGCCAGAGGAGATTGCTTGGACGCAGAAGTGAGGAGCGCTGCAGAAATGCCAGACGCTGTATAAATAACTAAACTCGGCCCCCGGCCCTTCCCAAGAGAGGAACGATCTGCAGAAATACTTCGACAGATGGTCCGGGTTTGGCTTTGGAAGGGGTGGGAAGAGATGCCAGGCCGCTGCCGAGCGCTGCGTGGGCGCATGCCCAAGTGTGCAGGGTGCCGTGCTGCGTGCCAGCCCCATCTGCAGCCCCACCGTGCTGGGGAGGGCACCTGTGTGCTGCTGGGGTGGGCTCAGTGCTGGTGGTGTGTGCTGCGTGCCTGGTGAGCGTGAGATGCAGGAGATGGGCGGTTTCCCATGGTGGCAGCCCCAGCTGGCTCCACTCGGGGTTGTGAATTGAAGCCCAGTCAAGAAGCCCCTGTTCCAGGACTGAGTGAAGCAGTGTATCTGCTTCGTGCATTGCAAAACCACCGGTAGTCTCCCAGAGCTGCGTGCCCATTGCTCAGCTCTCTGGCAAACCAGTTTGGAATGTGTGATGTTCTTGCCAGCTCCTGCCATGTGCTCTTCAGCGAGGTGGTATTGGTTGGTGGTTGGAGCAGGGCAGTGCTGTGTGTGTCATGCACCTCGGGGGTGGGTTTTTTGGACACTTTCTGAAAGCTAGTCTCATTCCTAAACAATGCAAGATGAATCCCTTGAGTGAGTATGCCAGGTGTGCCTGTATGTGAGTATTCATCTGGCAGCACTGCACCGTGCATGTGGAGCAGCCAGGTAAGGAGTTTCGTATCTAGAGAATGACTTGACAAGTTTCATCTTATTTCTCTTTTTCTTCCTCTCCCTTGTTTTCCTTTCTCGTGTTACCCATCTCCTTCTGTTCCATACTGATGAGCAGGGCTGCGTGTGTTCTTCTTTGCCTGTAGCCTCCTAAATGTATTTTCCCCCTGCTGGGAGCTCCTGCCTGCGTGCAGCCTGCTGAAGGCTCTGCTGATTCACAGCTCCGGGTGAGGAGGGAGCTGACGGATGGATCAGGCTGCAGCCTCCAGAGCTGCCAGGCAGCGGTCGCAGTCCCCTTGGCAATTCCCTGCTTGTCACGGAGCACGTCTAAGTTTCCCCTGCGGAGCTGCTAACCTCTTTAAGGAGCAACGTGACCCATGTGGGGCTGCTGACGCATGGTTAGTAAGGAACCATTTTGCCATGTTCTGAAGAGCTTTGGCGTAAGCAAGCAGCTGAGATGGGAGGAGGAAAATGTGCTTTGTGATGCAAGAGCAAGGCAGGTACGTTCATGTACCGGTACAGCAAAGGGATGGCAGCGGCAGTGTCCTCTGAGAGCTGTCCTGTAGTGCCGTTCCTGTGGCTGGGAGGCAAGGAGTGTTGCTTATCGTGACATTTAGCTGGCACTTCTGGTGCATTGGGAGTATTAGTCACATTCTGTCTTCAGCAGTGGGAGGTGATGATATAAGCTACCTTCCTCAGAAAAGTCTCTACTTGCTGTAGAAAAGCCTTTGGGATGCTGGGAGGATATTCTGTGTACTTTCTATACCTGATCCTTTGTACAAAAGGCACCTGCAGTAGCCTTGGCTGAGCTCAAAGCCTGTACGCTGGTCTCTGCTGGAGAAGGAGGAGCTGCCTCCTTGTTGGCAGTGGCCTGCATTTATGCAGAGCTAGTCACTGAGTAACCACAGCCTCTGCTGGGAAAGGGAATGACGTGGCTTGAAAGGGATGCACTTTCTATGGGATAAAAATCCTCATTATGGTTTCCTTTGTGAAAATATCTGTGTCTTTGCCAGCCCAGAGTCTGGTCTGCATGAAGCCAGAACTAGTGCCTCTTTTACAGGATGAACCGCACCATGCTGCAGCGCCACATCTCTCCTCATGCCCACTGGGAGATGCTGGTTTTGGGGCGAGCAGCAAGCATCCTGTCTGTAAAACACTGGGGTTCACGTGGCCTCCTGGGGCAGCGCTTTGTGCTGCCTGGTGCACGTGGTATGGGGGGAAGTGAGAACGGAGAGGAAAAGCTCTTGCTTTGCTCCATCAGAGTCCCCTAGTGTCCACAGGAGCATGCGCACACATCGCAGAGGACTCAGTGAGCACGTGTCCTTAGAGATGCAAAGAAATGCAGCCGACTTCCTCTGCCCTTCCTCTTCCTCTCCCAGCCTGGCGTGCTGGCAGGCAGACACTGAGTGCAGAGGAAGGCTCCTCTCTGGTGATGGCAGAGGTGAGGGTCTCATTCCCCTGGGCTGGGGGGCAGGAGCCTTTCTATGCCTAACCCACCTTCTCTAGGATTGTGGCCTTCCTGCCACAGCTGGCTGCCCCAAAGCAGCGGGTGACAGCCTGCAGCTCACGGTGTGCTCAGCACTGCAATGAGGGATGTAGGGGGGGTCAAGCCAGGTGGCCCTTTGGAGAGAGGATCCCGTTTCTGTCTTTACGCCCAGGACTTTTTGCGTGTTAGCCACGTAGGATATGAGCTGCAGTGCTTGGGTGCTGCTCATCCCAAAGCCTTGTCAAGGCAAGTACCTTCCACTCTCGCACAGCTATTATGAAAGAGCCTGGGTTTGCTGCACCCTTCTCTCCCTTTGCCCTCAGGGCACACTGGGCTTGTTTGAATTAATGTAATTAGCACATGCCTTATTAGCTCACTAAGGCACAAAGAACTCGTGTATATTTGTAGCCAGGTTAAGCAGCCCCTATTAATTTAATAACCGTGTCCTCCTCACTGAATGGCAACAGTTAATCGCTGGCGGTGACTCAGGATCGGGCAGCATTGAGGGAATCTGGGCAAGGTGTTGGTGCGTGCGGTTCTCTTTTATTGAATTGTGTTTTTATTAATGAGCAGAGCTGTGAAGGGAATTAACAGCAGGCACGGTAGTTGGAGGGAAGCTTTTGGTGCAGGTTTGCTAAACAGTCAGCACTATTTCCTATGCTGTATGTCAGGAAGCACCAATAGAATGAATCAGCGTGATGTGACAACGGCTCTTGAAGCAGAGGTGTGGATATCCTGCCTATTCTCCCTTTCCCTTGTTACTTTCCTCATTTGGAGCTTCTCCACTTTGTCACGGGTCAGTAAGCTTGGGCTGTCAAGGCCTGAACTGTTTTCTATCACCATGAGCTTGTGCAGGCGCATCGCTGAGATGATCCGGCTGTTAGAGCCAGGTGGGTAAGGAGACCCCATGAAACTGAGAAGTGTGTGTGTGCTTGCAGTAACGCTCCCTGCTTCTGGCACGCACTCTGTTCAACACCCACCCAGTGTAGGGGAAACTTCAGCTTGGATCTGTGCTTTAGTTTTCTTTCTCTTTGTCGAAAGAAAAAGAATTTGTCTGTTTTCCCCCACGTAAAGGAAAAACCTTGGGTCTGGCCACAGTGAGCTGGCGCCATCCCTGGAGGACTCACTTCAAGGCATCAGACAGGAACAGCTCTGTGGGTGTTTAGGTGCCGTGATTTGGCCGGAAACGATGCTTGTTCTTCCCAGCAGGGCTGCTGAAGCCCTATTTCTTCAGAGGAGAGCAGTATGCTGCGAGCCAAGACCCTGGTTTCGTTGCTGATGGAGAATGAATGAGCTCTTTCACACTCGAGGACCTCAGCTCAGCCCTGCATGCCTTGTTCCTATCGAGCAAGTTTGGATCCGACCCTCATTTTCCCCAGGGCTCCTTGGTAGCTTTTAGCTATTGCTTTGCACACGGTGATTATTTTAAAGTGTGTGTTGGGGGGGGAGGGAAGCCTTTTTTCTACTCTTTCAATCCTTTGGCAGAGCACCCGAGTGAGGGCTTCACACCATTTCATTTCCCAGCTAGCAGTGAGTCCTTCCAGATCAAAGGATTGGTCTGTCTGTCGCCATCAGGCTTTCATTCTGCCTTTTCTTTAGGACCAGGTCACCGCAGAGTAGAGAAAAGGACAGATTTTATACAAATTCTTGCTTGTTTTCCCATCTTTGTCTCCGGTCTTCCACACTCCAATCCCTCAGTTAGTTTGTCCTCTTTGTCCGGCTAATGCTGCATCTCTCCGAAGCTGTCATTCCATAAAAGTGGGCCTGGAGAACTGATCCAGAGTCAGGATGGGTTTACAATTATTTTGAGTCACCCCAGTTCAATGTGTGACTACGTGATTTCTCAGCAGCTTTTGGAAGGAGGATTGCTGGCAATAAGCAGACACTTGTGTCATCCACAGTGCCCGAGCTGTGAACTTACTTGAATACCAGCATGGTCATGTCTGGGCTGCCTTCGTGCCTGTCAGTTAGCTTATGCTTCCAGCTGCAAAGTAACATGGGCCATTGTAAACTTCATTTCAATTGTCATTCTCTCTAGAAGCTTCCACACAGATTGTTCACTGTGTTTGCATAAGAGTTAGTTGTTCTCTAGCTACTTCTTACAGATCCCTGTGAGTCTGTGCATGGATATGCAGGTCTCTGCAGAGCACAGCATGGAGCCTACCGCTGCTTTAGAGCAAGATGCCAGGCCTGGATTGCTGCCTCTGCTGTCCTATGGCCTTGTACCACCATGGCACTGAAGATGTTGCAATAAGAAATGCTTGGAAAGGGGTTTTGGCCCTCTGGTTCCTGTGCTGCTTTGTCCATGTTCCTGTAGAAGACATGGAGAGGTATCACCAAGTTTGCCTTAGTTACTTCCTTATAAGCACGTTTTAATGTCTTGCCCTCCTGCCGTTCTCAGTGAGATGGCTGCCAGCTCATTTGCCCTGCTGAAGCCTGCCCTGCCATTCCCTCGGCTTGGCAGCCCCGATACCCTGGACTTCAGGACTTGCTGTGTGAGCGCTGGCTGAGTCACTGCTCCTCGTGTGTCCTTGTTCATCCCGTCTTACAGTTCAGCCTCAAATCCTGCAGGACAGGGACTGTCCTTGACTAAAGGTTTGCACAGCTTCTACGATACTGAGTCCCAGCTCAGTGCTAGGACCTCTGGGTGTGCTGCAGTGCTGCAGCTCAGCCCTGCATCGCAGTAAGCCCCGCTCTAAGCTGAGTGTCAGCTTTCAGTCTCTTCATCTGGGGCGGTTTCCCAAGACATGCAAAGCTGAAGGGCGTATCTGGCTTTTGTTCCAGGTTGGCGCAGGCCTGCTCCTCAGGTCTGTCTGACTTGAATGCAGATGTCCTGGCACTGCGCGATTGCTTGGCTGCTCTCTTCAGGCCCCCCTGCCTGGTGGGATGTGCTCTGATGTGTGGCAGAGCTTTGTGCCGTGGTAGAGGAGGAGTGAGAGTCCCTACCACCTTGCGATGCATCAGGCACCATGCCACCAGGCCTGTTCTCGGTGGAGTGCTGGGGCCAATGAGGCAGGCAGGCAGCCTGGCACCTCCCCACAAGGACTTTGGCCTGATTTCACCTGAGCTGCAGGGTTCTGCCCCAGGCTGCTTCCAAGGCTCAGCGTGGACACGCGGCTGGCTGTGGGCTCCCTCCTGGCTGCAAGGTGGGTGAGCGCATGTCAATGTGCAGCTGCGCTGCTCGGGCTTCTGCTTGCTTGCTGGCACTGTGAGACTAAGGGATGCTCTGTCCTTCTGTGATGCCAGAGGAGTGTGGGTGGCTCACGTGGCAGCGGGGACACTTCCTGATCCTTGATAGTGATCAGTGGCATTGCTGTATCCTCTACACGGTGGGTGCTGGCACGACTTTACTCCCTTCTCTTATCCTCTGAGCCTGTTTCTTGGTTTCTGGCTGGAGCACTGAGTTTGTCTGCTCTCAAGACAAATGGAAATATGTGGAAGGGAGTCCTGTTTTCCCCTTCTGCTGTTTGTTTTCAAGTCAAGGTTGCAGTTTGAATGTTTGCTTTCAGTGACAGCTTCAGCATGTGTTGGCCTTGAGTTCTATCATCCCTTCCTGACCATCCTGCACAAATGTTAGTGCTGGCACGAAAGTGGGGATGGGAACACGTGTGGCATGGAGAGAGGACAGGGTTTCTTCCTACAGGAACAGTGCCAGCAACGCTGGCTAAAGGTCTTCTGTCAAGGCAGCGGCTGTGTGTACTCAGATAAATCAGCACTTCTCAGCCTGGCAGAGGGAGAGCAGGACAGGACAGAGAACGTAGAGTGGTAGGATCCCCTGGGTCACACATCACTGGTTTGGGATAAAGCAGAGAGCGTAACACGCTGCCTCACTGCCTCACTTTGCTGCAGCACATAGCACACACTGGGGGGCTGCAGGCATCCCTCCGTGCCTGAGGTTGCCCTGGGATTCCTATAATTACTGTATAATTATGCGGCGTTCTCCAGAGTAAGCACTTTTCCCTTGGGCGATAAGGTGAGGAGAAGCAAAGGTTAAAAGTCCAGACCTGTGCAGCACTTCTGAGGCGTTCAGAGTTAGCCATCCTGGAGGAAACCTTATAGGAAAGCATACAGGTGAGTGTGGGGTGTGGAGCAGGGAAAGGGAGGAGAATGGTATCATTTTTCCAGGGCCAGAAGCTGTGAGGATCAGATGCATCCCAAGTTAAGTTTGTGGAGAGCTACCCCTAACCTGGCTGCTCCATCACTCTCTGGAGCTGGTTTTTGGAAGCTGGGAGAGGGGAGGAGCTGGATGGAGGGAGGCTCCTGGGCTGCCTATATGGGATGGTGTGGGCTGTGGTGCTTCTCTGCCGAGCACAGAGGTGCTTCCTTGTACTACACTGTGCACGTCACTCTAAAACTAATTTGCTCGATCATTTTAATAAATGCAGAAGGGATGTCCTGGTGTGCGAGTAATGGGGCATTAATCCATGCCTAGCTGTGTTAACAGCACTCTAGGAAGGAATTAACACCACATAATTCATCGCCTGTGCAGCTCTCACTCTCTTAATTATGGCATGTGCAATTTAGGAACCCCCTTCCACTTGAAGGCTCTGTCTCATGGCTCTGTCCCCACTGCCTCCAGTTTCCTCTGTTATTTGTGCTTTGGAGGTTCCCAGTCCTGGCAGTGCTATTGTCCTCACAGCCATGACATTGAGCTCAGCTGAGACCTTCCATGATGAGAGCAACCCTGGGGTACTGCTGGCTTCCCCTGTCCCACTGTAAGGGCAGCGGTGGGTACAAGCCCTGCTCTCTGATCCTGGAGCCATGCACTTGCTTGGCTGGAGGAGCTTTGCTTCAGGGCTTCGGTTTCTGTTATTTGGCTCCAAAGAACATTGCATTCCTGGAGTGATAAAGCTTAGACCTCCACTACTAATGTATACAACTATAATCTTGTTTTGGATTTCTTTTAAAAATATCCTATAAGATTTTGAGCAGTCTCTTTCCAGCTTCTAACTACAGCAGTTGTTTTCCTGCCATGGGAAGAACTGGGCTCTGCCTCTCCCTGCAGTCTTCAATAGGGCACCGGGGGCTTCATCCCACACCCCCTCTTAAAGGCCTCAGGGAATTCTGGAGTGCTCAGGTAGATTTTGCAGTGATACTGGGTTTGTTTTGTAAATGGTCGTTTGCTGGAGCTCTGTTTAAACAAACAGAGCTCAAACAAGCTTTCCACCTCAGTGCATTAAAATCCCGTAATGCATTAAAATCCCCTGGCCGTGAACACTGGGGCCTCTGCTGTGCCAGGTGCTGTACAAACAGTTATCAAGTGCTAAATGATCACATCTACTGGTTGAGTAGCTTTTGTTAGGGCAGAGGATGCAATAGAGGCGTTCGGTGGCTGTACAGCCTGTGTGAGTCTCGGTTCACCACTGGTTGCGGTACATTCACCCTGTTCTGAAACCAGGAGGGTTGCTTTAACCCAGCAGGAACACTGCTGGTGGGACAGACAGCAAAGGCTTGGCAGTCACTGTGCAGACAGAGGGCTGACACCAAGAGGTTGCACAGAAGGAAGGGATTAGATGGCAGGTAAGAAGCTCAGTCGGTCTCACGGGGATATGTGTTAGCAGCCTTGCTGTCTGCTCTTGGGGTGCCCTTTGCAATGTGGACTCCTGGGGAGTGGTGCAGCAGGGGGCCAGCCTGCAGCAGGGGCAACACGGGGAGCGTGCCTGAGCTTGAAACGGGGCATCAGGACCACGCAGTGTGTTTTGTCAGAGCTGCTGCTTCAAGGAACACAAACATCCTGTTGAGAGTGTAGATGTTATCATGAAAGCTTTCCTGGTACAGGTCTTGTTCGTCCTGGGATAACAGGCTGTCAGCAGTAGCTGGCCTCTCTGCTTTGTTTTTATGTTTTGGTCTTGTTCTGGGTAAATTGATAGAGAAATAGATTAAACTCAGCCAAAACAAACTACTCTTTTGGATGTGAGCTGTGTTGAGAATGAAGTTCTATGAAGCTTAGAAATCATATTTGCAACCAAGGGGCAAATTTCCATTCCTGATGCAAAGGAGAAGGAAATTTCCTCTGCTTCAGTCTCACCACCCAGGTAACAGCTGGAAGCTGAGAGGGAGAAGAGTGGCTGAGCGATGCTGAAATGCCTCATGCAAGCATGGCATCTTGCAATGACATTTGTTTGTCTTGGAGTGCAGACCTGTAGGGGACTGGGTCTGGAGATGCTGATGATTCGGGAGGGCAGCATTGGGTACCGCTGTCCCGGGTGCCTGGCAGAGCTCGTGCGCTGGCATCCAGAACAGCGGTACCCAAGGTTGCTCACGTGCTACTGGAGCATGACGGCTCTGGCAGCTCTTCCTTCCATTTGTGCATCTATATTTGTATATACGCAGACATATATTTATAAGGCTCCCTCGGGAGCTCAGTCGGCAGCTCAGTCTCCTCTATCAAAGGAGACCGGGTGCTCTCTTAAGTCACTTCTTCCTCTGCCTGTCTCACCCTGCAGCCTGCCCAGCAAGAGTGTAAGTGCCCAGTTCTCAACTTTATCTCCTTGGTGTCTTTCTCTCCTGTCCCAGGAAGAAGCTAAACTGGAAAAGGAGTGACTGAAGAAGTAGTTAAGGAACTATCTGAAGGAACAAATCCATTTCTTAACAAGATCAAGTTGGAATTAAATGGCTGATAAACAGATCAGGTAACTTAAAAAAAATATATATATATTAAGTTGTGCTTTGAATTTTTCTCTTAAGTCTTTCCAACTCAATCCCTTCTGTAGTACAGCAGGTTGGAGAAAATCATCTCTTCTGGCCATAAACAGCTTTGATTCTTTTGCTGCTCCTTTCTTACCTATTTCATTCAGCCTTTTCTTATTTTGTGTCTTTGTCATGTTGTCGCAGTCTCTGCTTCGTTATTTGTTCTCACTTCTGTCTGTCCTCTGCTGTTGACCCTGTATGAGTCCATTGCTTTTTGCTTCCTCTTTGAAAGGTCACCTTGACCTGCTGACTTCGGTTTGATAGCTCCAAGGGAACAAAGCCAACTCCTTGGCCAACCAGGAGTCCATTTCTTGTAATTACAGAGTCCGTGTAAATGCAAACTTGTGCCCTTCTTCTGTAACTCTTCAATGCTTGAGTGACTGCAGAAACACGAACTGCCAACAATAATTGGTAACTCTTATGTGCTCGGTGGGAACTGAAGAGTGTTGGCCCTGGCTTATGCAGAGCTAATTTGAGACCTCTCTGGAAATGACTTGGGATGTGTTTTCGCAGAGGACACCATTGTCCTCTTAGCTTCCTAAGATCTATGCCAAATGGGTCTGTCCAGTACTACATCTAGGTTTAACTTTTTGCTGCTTGTAATGTTGCCTGAGATGAATGACTCATATGCGCCGTGGGATTCCTGCTTTTGTTTATTTGTATGGCCCTTTTCTGATACCTGCCTTTCCAGGTTGCCAACTCAAGACAGGAGGTAAGCAATTAGCCTGGATCAGTGGGTGAATGAAACATGGACCAGGATTTGGCAATGCCTGAATGCTACAGGGCTTCCCCTTCTTAGCATTTGCCATGATCACAATATCTTCCTGCCCTCCTTCCTTCTGCAAGTGGAAGAGTCCTGAGCTGCACTGATAACAAGACAGCATTGCAGAGTGTCTGTGTGCCCAGATTGGCCTGTCATCAGTTACCCAATTTGGAGAGCACTTGGCTTTCTTCTCTTACATTAATGAAAGGCATGCTGAGATTCACCTTTGTGAAGCCTGGTGGGTGTGTGTCCCTGATAGTCTTAGCAGAGCATAGGGAGCAGATGTCTGTGGCCCTTTGAAACCTGGCATTCAAGGAAGAGATGATATTTCCCTGAGACCTTCTCCAGCCCTTTCTAAGCCCTCTTGGTAGTGTGAACAGGAGCTGCTAAAAGGACTGGGGAAGAGCATTAGTAGAAGTGGGATGTCTTTCTACCCATTCTAGTGTAAAGCTAAGCAAGTGGCTTTATTTGTATGCCAGTCTGTATTGGCCCTATTTCACTAAGCACTGTGCTGTGGGCAGTGAGAGGCAGGTGCTGGGCAGAATAGGACAGAGCACAGTGTGTTCTCATCCTGTGAGAAAGCAGAAAACACTAAGCCAGGACATGGGGTGGCTTAGTCATAAAGGAAAAGCTTTTGCTTCAGGTGCAGTGCCCAGCTCCATCTGTTCCGTGGTTTCAGGTTCCTCTCTATACCCCAATTCCTTCCCCATAGCCCACTTAAGTCATTCTCCCCATCTCTGGAACCAAGAAAACGCAGCATTCACTAACCAAGCAAAGAGATCTGTTGAAGCTTTAAGGATACACTGTTGTATGGCAAATAGGAATTGGATTGGAAAGATTACCCTGTTACAAAGTAGAAACGAAATAAAGATCTTACCTGTGTCCTGGGCTTGCCAAAAGGTTCCTAGAGGGAGGATCTCCAGCTAGAGATCCTTCCTCCTGGGGGAATCAGCCCTTAAATGGAGTCTAGGAGGGGTGGAGCATGGCTCCCCCCCTTCCGGTCACTCAGGTCAAACTGTGTTCACCTGTGCCCCTGCAGCTAACTCAGCCCTCACCTCAGGTGGTCAATCAGAGGTTCAGGCCATGTTTCAACAGTTCTCATACACACTGTACACCTCTTCCCTTGTGACACAGGTCTGTCAACCCTTAGCAAAATGAGATTGATACCAAAAGACTAAAATCCACAGCAGCAGTGTGCTGCAAGGTGAGATCAAGGGCGCTGCATTTCTGCAATTGTACACGTGTAACTTTATCTGAATGTTTCACCAGATACCACTGCACTGTCTGTACTAGTTTCCTTCTTCAGTGCTCAGGGTCCCTGGATACCTGGATTCAGATGCAATGGGAGTGTTGAGCAAGGATTTTTCACTTGCAGATAAGGCGAGAGGTCCTCTGCAGCCCACACTGCTCCAAGTTTTTGGCTTGCCCAGACTCATCAGGCTGTTCCTTGGGGTCTATGCTGAAATCAGTGATTCATGGGCAAGATGCTTGCCACGTGTCTGTGCCTCCCTCCCACCTGATGTAAGCCCTGAGGTGATTTCACTGTTAGAACAGCTTATGAGTGGCAAGCGTCTGCCTGCCCTGGGTGTCTCAGGGACACTTAGAGAAGTGGTGACAGAGCTGAGGCTGCACGAGGCATGGCTGGCATTTGCAGCCTGCCAGCAGTGACTTCGGAGCTGAATGTGGGGAGGCTGGTACGGTCCAGTCTTGAAATAGAGTGGAACCTCTATCTTCACACACACGTATTGCTCTATCCTCAGCATTCGGTGTAACTGTGGGTTAGGTGTGGAGTGCACCACGAAGCGTATTTACTGTCTGAAATTTCCCTGTGTCCTGAGACACGAGTGGAGGAGTTTGCAGGCACTGCTGTTCCCTTCTCTGACTGTGATGCTAAGATCCCTGAGGCAGCAGAGTCTCGAGGTCGTGCAGTCTGGCCCAGCTGTATGCTCATGCACGGCTGCTGTCTGCCATCACTTTAATATCTAACACATCCTGTGTTCAGGGAGCCATGTCCCCTGCTTTATTGGAGAGAGCTGACTCCAACAGGCTTCCTTTGTCTCAGTGTGTAGTGGTTTATTGAGCATGTAAGTGCTGGGCATTTTGAGTAATTGAATTTGCTGGGAACTCGCGTTTCGCTGCCCCGGTGTTCAATCAGTGCTGCTTCCAGATTCCAGGAATTCCCTCTGGGAACAGAAGGGTGAGTGGAAAAAGCCCCACGGTTTTGAGGCACGCTCAGCCAACAGGTTTTGGCGTCACTGAGAAGTACGAGCTCACGTCCCTGTGCTGCGTGTTGCTCTGCCAGCCCACTGAGCCACGTGGCTGCCAGTGTCTTCAGCCTCACGTGTCTTCACCCCTAGCAGTGGGTCTGGAAATGGCTTTGTGGATCTGTAGCTGGCCGCGCTTCTGCCATGCTCTGTCCCACGTAACGGGAGCAGGTGACATGCCACGAACCTCTCATTAGGTGTGTATCTGATTACAGCACTGGGAACCACTTGCCAGCAAACCTGCTGCCTTGAATGCCAGCTGGCCCTGACCGAAGTCTGTCCGCATGGAGCGCTCGATGCTAAGCAGGTCCTTGTCAGCAGTGGTTTGTCCTGGTGCTGTGTGCTGCCTTTCCCTCCTACCCCATATGTACAGCAAGGGCTGAGCTTTGCCTTGCGGCAGAGCTCTCTGCGTGCTTGGGGTGGACAGCCTCATCACACAGTGACATGCTAATTGCCTGGTTGCGCTGACGAGCACATTCTTTCCTCTTTCCCTCCCCTGGAGTTATCCCAGGACTAAGACATCTGCTTCTTGTCTCCTTACAGTTTACCTGCCAAGCTGATCAATGGAGGGATAGCTGGACTGATTGGGGTCACGTGTGTATTTCCCATTGACTTGGCAAAAACTCGCCTGCAGAACCAGCAGAATGGCCAGCGGATGTACACCAGCATGTGAGTACCGTGTGCACGGGCAGCTCGCTGCTGGGCTTTCAGCAGAGCATCCTTCCACATTGTTACCTCTTTCAGGTGAGCTCAGCATTTCTAGGAACCGGATTGTCCCCAAGAAGGCCAGGGGACAATCTCTAAGCAAGCTGTGCTAAAACAAGCAAAGTGTCTGTTCTGTCTGCTGAGCGCAGCAGGTGAGATCTGCTGAGGGCACATCTGTTTGTGTCCCTTTCTTGGGAGCAGTGTGTTCTATGCTCATCAGCACCGGTCAAAAGGGCAGGGAGGGCTCAGCGTGGAGAGCCTGGTTTGTTTCACTGCTAGGCCACAACCAAGTGCTTGGGGAAATCTCTGGCTCTTCGATTTCCCTCACTGTCATACTGGAGGTAACAACCCCTTCCTTTGCTGTGTGCTTTAAAAAGGGCACAATCACCTATTCCCGCACTTGAACGCTGCAATGCAGCCCTTCTGACACATCACATCCTCCTGCTGCTCTATTCAGAAGCCGTGCTGCCTGCTTCCTGCTCTTCCGCACTGGTTATTCTCCCCATCCCTGCCCGGGTGAATTTGGAGCAGAGTGGAAATAGGAAGGAAGCACTCTGTGTTGAGTTTTTCAGTCTCTGGGCCTCCTTGCTGTAGCTGCCGATGTGCAATTATGCGTGAACTTGGTTGTAGACTTTGCCGTGCAGCAAGCACCAGACTGGTGCTCCCCTTGACAGGTACAGCGCTCTCTGCTCTCTGTGCTGTCAGGATGCAGCCTTATGTCTCGCCGTGCCTCTCATTCCTTTTGTATCCCACACGCTGAGTTTCTGGCTGGGGGCAGGCAGCAGCAACTGAAGAGCCTCAGCACACGGCACTGAGCAGGATGGAGGATTTGTAGGCACCGACCCTGGGAGCACATGGCAGCATGCCTTGACTCTGGAGGGGCTCATGAGTGATACTTTTAATTCCCAGCAGCCAACTGCAGATCTCTGTAACCATGGTTGGCTGTGGGATGAGACACTGCTAAGGAATACAGTGGATTTACCTCATGCATCTGAGCTGACTCCTTCCAAGACAGAGCCTGAATGTAAATGAGTAATGTGGAAGACATTGCTCTGACATACAGAAAGTGAGCTTGAACCAGTGGGGATAAGAGTCT
>PPHD01010032.1:0-20048 GCA_002909625.1 Bambusicola thoracicus | reverse complement strand
CTGGTCTGAAGCTGTGGACATGAGATCAGAATTTAGGTTTAGTTATTGAAGTTTAGAAATAAAGAAGTAAACACTGATACGTACTGAATGACAAGCGTGAAGCATAAAGAAATGGGGTTGAAATTATGGTGAACAAATGGGACAAAAACTGTAAGAGAGACTTTAAATACAGAGGAATATTACAAATGAGCAACTGATAAGTAGTCCAAACACAAAGTTAGCCAAAAGTGATGTCCAGTAAATTATCAAAGAAAAGAGACAAACAAGTCTCATCAGTGTTGGAGAGACAAACATAAGATGGTAGTGGCCAGTGGAGTTGACAAAGTGGACAGCAGTATTTGTGGTTTTGGCATCACCAGAGAGATATTTTGCCCTAGCTTCTTGTTCCACTGTAAAGCTGTGTGCTGTTGCTTGTCCCACAGTGCTGCAGTCAAGTACCTCCACTTGCCTTTCACAGGACTCCGCTCCTCACACTTCCTCTGTTTATTCTTTCCTCCTCCTATCCTTCCCACCCACTACTTGCGTGCATGTGAAAGTCTTAGCATCGCCCATGTTTTTTCATTCTTCATACCATATTCCACTATAGATAACTTGGCATGAAAATGGAAACCACACGGCTAACAACAGTGCAAAGACCACTACATTCAAAACATACTCTGTCCTATATAAATAGGAAGTTGAAGTGAAGCAACACTATCTAATCAATGTGTAACACCTCTGGATAACCTTTCCTCATCCCCCTTCTCTCTCATAGAATAATTCTGGCAAGGGAGAGTGCTTTTTAGTATGTTTATATAGCAACTCGGGCTGGAGGGCTTTCATATCATTACAGCTCAAGTGCAGACAGATCATAGGTAGCATGATACTGATAAACAAAAACATACAACAACTTTCATGTTATAAATAAAAGAATAAATATCTAAATAATATCTAAATAAATAAATGTCTAAATAAAAGAATAATGAAAGGAAGCAAAGATATGTCAGCTTTTATTTTGCATGTCTAAATAAAATAAGGAAACATTCTATCTTCCAAAATGCCAGCGTTGTAAACAAACACAATATTTAGAATTTCCTCATTATTCCTAGTGAAAAAAATAAGGCCAGCAGCTGTCATATATTTTGAAATCTCAAGCAGTGAAAACCAAATAAAAGCATAGTTAGGAATGATCTAAAATTGGTACTGTTTAAAGAATAAACAAACAAGTTTGAGCTGAATTTCTCTGAACACAGATAAAATTTTCTCAAATTTAATAAAGCTATAGGTTTTCCTATCAGCTTCAGTGTTCCTATATTACTTTTACAGAGAGTAGAGATGGACAGTTTATTTCAAAACAGCATTTCAACTGTAAGCCGTAGTGAATTACATATGTAAAATGTTGTAGATTTACTGGAAATTGTAATAAGTATAGCATAACTCTTATGAAATATAAGAACAAAATGTAATTGCACAGAATGTTTATCAAAATACACAGTTGAATCCTGTAGGCATCTGACTTCTTACTAACTGCAACATTACTCACCCAGTGGACCTCCAGGATTTTACCCCACCTTACGTAAATGTAGTGAGATAGATCTGTCTGAAACTTGTTCCACCTTTTCTCCCAGAGGTGGAGGAGAAGAGAACTTGATGCAAATCACCCAAATAATGTCCTGTAGGAGGAGGAATTGGGAGACCTGCCTGCAGATGGGAATCCTTGTGCACCCTCAGAGCTACGAAGGTTGGTGAAGGCTCATCTCTTCGGTAGGCCTGAAGCTGTGCAACGGGCTTGGCTGGGAAGAGCTTGATTACTAGGCAAAAGAGACTATTCCACTCTGATTCATTCTGCAGGGCTTCCTACTCTTTTCTTTCATGGACAACATACAGAGCGTAGACAAGATAGGCAGGTAATTTAGGTAATCGGAGTCATCTTGCTAGGACCAGGCAAGGACATTGCAAGTATTGATTGTAGCACCTATGTGAGACAATTAAAGCCAGTAGGTAGAATCTGGCCATAAATCTTGGCTGAACTGAAACCATCCTTCTGTCCTTGCTTGAGGATATACACAGTTTCTTAATGTACCAAGAGTACCTTACCATGGCATTTTCCTGTCAATAGATAATTAGCTGCTAGTGTTGTCCATGTAACAGCTTTCCTTTAAAGAAAATATTCGGCCACTGAAATCAAGATAACAACCCTCCCCATCCAATAATACCTACCTTCCCATGGGTCGCTGGTAAGGTCACTGGATTATAATGAAATATGCATTTCATTACACTTGATGAGATACAAGCATTAATTTCTGAGGCAGCAGTAGACAGTTTGTGATGGCATCTATTCATTTCCTTGCTTTTAAGTGTTTGTGTTTTGTTGAAAGAGAGATAGCTAACTAAATTGGTTTTTGAAATCAGGTTTTAAATATATTGCAAATTCATTCTTTAATACGTTTCTACTTGACATTGGAAGGCTGGGAAGACAAAAGCACTGTCTAGATTGTTGTCAGGCACAGCACCTGCACAGTACAAACCCAGACAGAGAGCAACAGGGTTCAAGGAAATCTCATGGGAAAAAATATTAATGTATAATTCTTTAGAGAGACTCCCATACTAGTTACGTGGTGTCATTCTGTTGGAACTAGAGCAGAGCAGATACTTCTGGGGAGTAATGCACCCTACTTGTCTCAGACAGCTAGTGAGACAGTTAGTTTGGAGTTGTTTTACTAGGAGAAATTAAAACCATATCTCCAATCCAGGGCCAACTGTATAAGGGATAGTGGTATCCTCTTAAATCCTCAATTGAGCTCCACTGGAAATGGGTCTCCTCCATGAAGTCATGCAATATATTTGCAATTTCTATGTAGAAACTATAGATATCCTCAGGTGTCTGATGTGGTACAATAGATCTCTGGGAAAGCAGCTGAATCAAGACCTAAATGTTTAAAGAGTAATAATAAATTCTGTGATGGAGATGGACCAGATAATTAAATATTTGTTTGGATTACTTAAAACAAATATGAAGAGGAGAGTCAGCTGAATAAAACACGGCAAAATGGAATTGTTCACAATTTATATAACCAGTGCAGTCTTTTTTTTTTTTTCAGAGAAACCTATAAGAGAGATTTGTATAAAGTACACAAATAGGCTTCAATAAATAGCACTTTTTGAATGACAAAAGGGACAAATTATGATACCTAACTCATGATATCTAATCTTTAAAACCTTTTAGAATTCTTCAGAATCCTCTAAGGTACATTTGCTGACAGCTTGATGCCACTTACTTTACCTTTAGTCACTCTTCTAGAAGCTGTGATCTGTATCTCTAATGTAGATTGTCTTTCCACGATATTGCTGTCTTTTGCTCAAATAGGAAAGTCTTCTGAAATCTGAATGTTTGCAGTTATTAAATTCAAGAAAGAGAATTTTAACTCCAATTGCATTTTGACAGTGTAACTTTCTGAATACTCTTCGAAGGCAAAAAAAATAATCCCTCTAGACTGGGATTATAGCAAGATAGATGCTTTCTTATGCAGATCTGTATTTCTGTGAAGATATTTTAATTTACATTATAAGCATCCTTGAACTCTAAAGCCACTTGATTTGGGATACACAGAGATATAATTGCCAAATAAAATAAGCTATTAGAATTTTTAAGGCTGAATAGAGAGAATTAAGTGGATAGTAAAAGTCAGCAATGTTAGTGTTTCCTAGTCTGAATTTGTTTTGCCTGAGGATGAATCTTTCTGGAAGGTCCTGCATTAATTTATTTATTTTTCTCCTGGATGAGTCGAAACATACGTAAAGCTGAAGTTTGTTTCCCATTCTACATAAAAAATCTCTACTGGAAAATTTTGAGTATTCTGCTTGTAAAATCCAATTGCAAAAATACTCCTGATGTCCTGTGTTTCCAGAATGTCAGTCTTCTGATGTGAATGTTACTGAGAATCTGCAGTAACAGTTTTGGTTGTGCAGCCAAACACATGTTAAATGACTATGCTGTTCTTTATCTGACCCTAAGGTACTGGTGGCTTATTTGGGAGCTATGACTCATTTTGGACACATGGATAAGAGTTCTCTTCAGTGCTTTATTTCTTTCATAGAGTATTTTAAGGATGGCAATATGCATTTTGTCTATGTTTCCACAGGCTCTTCCCCTGGAGATGTATAGGACACCATCTGTTCAAAACAACTGCCAAATATTTTTGTGTGAACGTGTGTGTGTGCATGAGCCTATGTATAAAGAAAAAATATACTAGTAAGAAAGCCTGAGACTTTTCTATGGTTGTGATATCACCTGCATTGTTACTCTACTCTGTTTTATATACTCCTATATCTGAAGCAGAGACATGATATTACTCTTCCCTTCTCAGCTGAGATAGTATGGGGGCTCCAAAAATCATGCCTCCTATATTGGTCCATGGCATCAGAGGGGATGTTGGTGGCATGGCAAAGGAGGTTGAAGCTTCCTGCTGACACTCCATTGCCATGTGACAGGTGGCAGCAGAGGGGCAGTCTGACAGAATAGTGTCTGAAATGGCAGAGACTTTGAAGCAAAAGTCTGGAACTAAATTCCTCCATGTGAAAAGAATGGCACCCACTGACATTAATTGATGCTTGCTGACTGTTTATGAAGACCAAACAGTGGATGTGTGCACAGTGAGACATGAGGCAGTGGGTGATGCATTTCAGCAGTGGTGACAGTGACTTAAAGACAAGACACATTCTAGAAAGTCACACACAGCTGTCACGCTACAAAATAAAGAGGGTATTGATCAGCTCATCTGGATGAATTAGCAGATTATGACAGGAAACTGTGTACAGAGTTGAATATTAGTGCACTGCAAACAATGGTGGCAACATTGCAGTGTTGTGGTTTGTGCCACGTGGGTCCCATGACTGCTCACACAGGAGCAGAAAGAAAACCATGTATAAGTCTACTGGGATATATTGAACAAATATGAGGCTGAAGGTGATGGTTTCCTTGACTGCAGTGACAATATGTGATGTCGCCACTATGAGTTGGAGTCAAAACAGTGGTCCATGGAATGGAGATGTGAATTCCCCATTAAAGAAAAAGTTCAAGATGCAGCTGTCAGTGGGTAAGGCGATGTGCACTGTCTTTTGAGATAGGAAATGGATGATTCTTCTGGATTCCCTGGAACCCAGACAAACCATCAACGCTGATGGCTACATTGTGACACTGACTAAAATGAAGACTGGAACTTCCAGAGTCAGGCCAGAGAAGAAGACAACCTTCCTCTTAAAATACAGTAACTGTTGGCTCTATGCCAGTTTTAAGACCATTGGGGCACACAGCCAATTTTGACTGGACTGTCCTACCACACTCCCTATATAGTTTGGATTTGGCTTCTCCTGATTTCCATCTGTTTGGGCCAATGAAAGATGGACTGTGTGGGCAGTGATGCCATCGTGGCAACTGTGAAACTGTGGGTCATCTCCTCCAGCGCTGATTTTCACAAGCATTATTGTCTGACCTGCTTATTTTGAATGNAGTGAAGTTCATTGTTGGTCATCTTGTTAAAGACCAGTGCCTGTTCTGAAGTTTCATCTTGTTACCTTGATGTTATGAATTCCACCAGAATGCTGCTCTTACTACCACGTTTTCACCTGGTGTTACTGGTGGCTGTTGCATTGGGCTTGAAAGCTGGAGAAGTCAAAGGTGGGCTCAGGATGTCTCACAGGTAGTTATCAGTCTTCTTCCTCTAAAAATTTTTTTTTTTTTTTTTTTTTTTTTAGTGTGAATAGAGGAAGCACTTAATTCTACTGAAGTGCGCTTTGGTATTATCATTACAAGGAGATTTTGTGGAGATATGATTGCTTTGAGTGTCTTGACAGCTCAGATATTCAGATGGCTGTGGTAAGTTGGTTTTCCTTTTTGATATACGCTATTACAATTATTCATGCCACTGCTAACTTCAGGTTAATCTGCTGTAACATGGCCTGTACTAGTCCTTTCTGTACTGGTAGACAGTTCAGAGTCTTTTGCTGATGTACAGCACAATGTACTGCTTGTTAAACTGATACAAGTGGATGACCTCTGTGCTTCAATTTCTTTAACAGATTTCTGTTCCTTTAGAGACATTATTAAAAGCAGAGATTACTTTCTGTAAAGGCCTAAATATGACAGCACTGGCCTCATTTTCAGGCACACTACTCAATGAGTAAATTCTATCTGTCTTCAGCATTTGAGAGCATTTTACAGGAGATCATTGATTCAGAGTCCTATAATAAACTAATTATATTAATGTTGGAGATGCTAGAGGACAAGTGATTATGCAAAAATAAGTTTGTCATAAAGCAGTATGACAGAGAGATATTTTCAAGTGTGTTTCATATTATTCAATAATTCTACCACTGTTGAGGTTTGTGGGAATTTTACAGTGGATGCAATTTGAAGAATTTCAGTATTGCTGAATGCTTTGAAAGAGAACCTTCAGAAATGAAACTATTTTAATATAGAATTTTTTTACTTAATGCTGAAAATCAGTTTCAGCTGATTTCTCCTAAACAAAGCACGTCTTCTTGAAGAAAACAAGTCTCAAACCACAGATCCAAGTTAGTGAGCTTTTACAATCAGCTTGTCATGTAAATGGTGATATGTATGGATAAAATAAGTCTAAGCTAATCATATTCCAGTTAGCATACTCATTTACTTCTCCTCATTTATGGTACTTGTTTTCTTGTTGGATTTCATTTTAGTCATGAAATTATGTTCTACAAGTTTCCATACACAATGTTTTTTTGCTTATTTGAAGAGTGGACTTTTTTTCTCTATTTCTTTAAAATATTAGCCCTACTTGGCACTTACATAGAATTCTACATGAACAAACTATTGAATTTTTATACTGTCCTCATTAAGAAAAGCAATTACATATTGCTACCATAATTTTACAAATGAAAAGCTGCGCTAGAGAGGTTAAATTATGTCTCAAAGGCATCAGAAAAATTTGAATTGGCAGGATTATTTTGGGATCCAATGAGACCATAACTGCTGTTTCTCTTCTACTGAACTAATGTCTCTTAAGAATAGAAACTGAACATTCTTTCATATTTCAATATTTCAAGAAACTGTTTTCACGGGGAAATCTGCAATGACATAGTCCTGTAAGCCAGTAGAATAGATGCAGGTATGTGTATTCCCACCTTCTATCTCACCACCTAAAGGATAAATCCAATCAGGACTTAGGACTAGGTTTTGGGAGAGTAAGTTATTCTTTTTGAATGTATTTTCTTGAAATCTATAAGCTCATCTGTGATTTGACAAATGAATTCCAGCAACAGCACTGTTGAGAAACAACAAAAGGACATGGTGTCATGCATAATTTCATGGTTATTCGGGGCACTGAATATGCACAGTTTGGTGTTGTATGTGACTGCAATTGTAGCATGCAGAGTGGCTATGCGTACTTTACCAAGCCAAACCTGAAGCTAACTCAGTATATCTTAGTAGAGCCCAGGCAGTGCTGTGCAAATCATGGCTCGAGATAGTGCTTATGACTCACTCAGATTCTGGACAGAACAGGCATTTGTTGTCATGGCAAAAAGACAAAGAAATACTCCCCAGAGAATCCCAAATACACCCCAAAGAAGTTTGGTTTTGTTCAACAACCTGTATTAGAAGTTAGCAACCGTGCATGTACCATCACACTGGTTTGCTTATTCTCAAATACGCCAATGATTTGGTATAGCTCTTTCTTCTCTAAGCTCTGAAAAAAGCTTGTAGTAAACAATTCTCGCAAGAGTGAGAAAGTTAAACTCAAACTGGGGACCAAACTCTTCTCTGCCGTGAACCCTTGTGTAATAAGTAGGGCAGGATAAAGTAGATGTGCAGATCCAGCTGAAGCTGTGGTCTTGCAAGTAATGTGCAGGAATGTTTTCTTACTTTTACCGTATTACTCAGAGGAAGTGTCTCAGTAGGCACCATGAGAAGGTCAATTACCTCTATTGTCTCTCTCGTAAATCCCTTTTTGGCCTAAATATTATTGTTATATTGTTTTGATATTTATCTGTAAAGAGAGTGATGAAGGCACAACAATAGAAAATGGAGATCCAGGGTTTCAATTCAAGACTTTTATTTGACTCCTGGAGCTCAGGTCAAATGCACAGACTTTTAGTGCCAGGCATATCCCATCTGACCTCTATATGCCCCCTTCAGAAGAGTGGTGATCTCCAACAGACATCCTGTCATTTTAAGCTAGTCTATCAGTATCTCTCTACTTCACCTCCTCCTGAACTGAAATCAGGCAGGTAAACATGGGTGTTATTTCAGATTCCCCAAAATATCTTGCACGAAACTACCAATGTTACAAACAAAATGAGACATCCATGCTCTTGAGACAGTCCCAGAGAGTCATCCACTGGGTGTTTTAGGTAATTCAAATGGCACAAGATGTGGCATTTAAAAACATGAGCTATCCCTGAGGTTTGCACTGGCATACCTATCTACTACATGGTTAGTTTCCTACATGCACACCTCTAATTTTGCGTGTTTTAAGCTGAACCCTACCTCCCAACGATAAATGGACACTTACAGGAAGATAGGTTTCCAAATCTTCAATTAATACCTTGCTATTATTACGTATTTCTCCTGATTGGAGCAATATCAGAAGAGAGGATAAAATAGGCGCTTAAAAAGAAAATGGCAAGCAGTTTTGCTCAGTAAAGAAATAGAGTAGCAGCAAAATATTTTATTAAAATTAAGAACATAAAATTAAGGCTCTGTAGAGTACTGAAGATTCTTTTCCATAATCATCTAATGCTACTTAAGGATTATGGTAATGAACAAACTTCAACTTTTGACGTGAACACTTCTTTTCAAAGCTTCTGGAAGCTTTATGATTATAATATGGTACGACTGATCTGTTTGTGACAACAGCTGTGCTGTGTGTGACTCAGGAAAACTTTACATTTGAGTTTGGAATTGGTTTCATCAAAGGATGAGTAATTGTGGTTCATGAATTGCAAACTCAGAATGCTGAAAGAGAGACAGTGTCCTCATAGTTATCAAAGTTCTTATGCAATGATTTCTGCTATTTGTATAAATCTGTGTTTTCATTATTTCGTTTAATATGGGCTAAGCTATGTCATTGTTGTCTAGGAATTCTCCATGATTTTATTGTGTATATTAGTGACATAATTTCAAAATAACATTGCTTTTAGTAATAAATTAGATTTATGTTCTACAATCTGGTTTAGAACTCAAATCTAGGGGCTAACCAAGAACTCTTATAAGTAGTGGCAGGTTGAACCATACTTTTCCACTTGCTTCTGATGAATTTTTCTGAGGAATATTTTTCTAAGAAGATCACATCTCCTTTCTTTTTCACAGACTTCCCTAGGTACATGTGATGCAGATATAGTTCATTATAATATAATGCTTCAGTTATTCTAAGAAATACATTAATAACCTAACATTTTTTTAGATGATCATGATTAGATATCATTGTTCCACAATGGCAATTGGAGCTGCACAACAATTTATAGTTCCCAGCATATCTAGTATTTTATTTATTTCATCATTTTTAAAAGGATAAATATCACCAGGATTCTTATCTATTTTGTGAAGTGCAAGAAATCAAGTGCAATGTTATGAATCAAGACTTTACAGTGAAATGAATGCTTAGTAAACACATTGTAGAATTTATCTACATAACCTGTTGTAAAGTTTATCTATGCTATTGTTTTCATTTTTTTCTGGAAAATCACAGCTAACTTGAATTTATAAAATTAGAAAGGACATCAAGATGAAACATTTCCCCTTGAATCTGATAACATTACATCTACTCCTATATATATTTCAGGAGTTAACAGAACATGGTTAGATTAATTCTGTCTATTAATCCCAGTCAGCAAGTGCAAGAAGAATCGACTAATTTTCAAAGCTACTCCTGTCAATGATTTTTGATAATCATTCAAACCTCCTTATCTGAATTTTATTCACTTCAGATGAGCACAAGAACTGAAATAGATCATCCTAACTTTGCAAACTGGCACACTTAGTACTGTAGTAGCTGACCCATGGATTATCTAGGTAAGCATTAAATGATTAAACGAATAAGAAATAGCACTACTCTGAAGAATATAAGTCATTCTGATCCATGAGACACTCTGAGACCTGAACTTGGTCTATTTGATGCTAGGCAAGTAGCTGATATGCTTACATTTCCAGACCACTTGCCCTAGGCACCATTTATTTGCAACAGAGATAGGAACTTCCAGGGAGTGATTCAGATCTTAGGTGGTGAGATAATAGGAGCACAACATTAAAGCACTGTATCAATAACCCCTTGAGATAATCAATTTTATGTATTCATTTACAATTAAAATCTCTGCTTTGAAGTTACTAGTTCTATTTATTGCCCAAGTATTCATACATCAGGGAATTTAGCTGAAAAATGATCTATAAAAAATCAGCAGTGCAGGAGATATAGGCACAATAATAAGCAAATGCAAATAAATTCCAAACAAGACAGCAAACAAAATCAACACTAACATGCTAAGAAAATAAAAAGCTAACTCAGGAAGCGTATTGCCACATGACCTGCAACTGAGCATAAAGATTCACAAAGAAGAAATACATAGCCTACCCATGGACACACCCTCACTAGCATGCATTGTCATCCACCTAAAACTGTATAGTAGCAATAAAACACAATATTCCAATGAACAGGCTACAGTAAATTATGTACTGAGATGGGTTTACTTTCTGTGCTTTTTTATTTTTAATTAGTATTACTATTTATTTTTCTGACTACTAGATATCATTCCAAGTGTTAACTAGAACTTCCTTTATTCATGTTGTCAAACATAGTTAACTTTTAGCGAAGGCAGAAAAAGTTACTGTATGCCACTGCCTTTTTTGTCTTCGTTTATCTTAGCAACTGTTTCTTATAATCCTCCATCAGCAGTTCTAAAAGACAGCACAGTGTGCAGAGAAGGTCCTTCTATGTTGCTCCATCATTCATTTTCATTACTTCCTGGGCTGTTCTAGACTTCCACAATTTTGCCAGCCTTCTAGATGACTTTTTCATATCCTTTCAGAGCATCATCTGTTAAAACAGTTAGTTGAATGTGGTGTTATTTGTCCAAAAATTTCTCCATTTTAGAAAGGAAGACATACAATTTTGTCACCTTTGTCTTTCCCAGTAATTCAGTATTCCCTCCTGAGGTTGGTGGTGTTTCAGGTTTTCCTGAAGACAGTAATGGGAAGTGATCAGCACAAAAATATGGACAGACTTTTTGTGTTGTATGCACATACATATGGAAACACACAGTAACATAAATGGGCTATTCACTGTCAAAAAACTACTGAATCTGTTTAATCTACATGTACATTAGCTTTCATAGGTTTGTAGTTGGAAGATTCAGATAATTTGGAGGAAGATCATAGAATCATAAAATGTTTTAGGTTGGAAGGGAGATTTAAGATCATCTAGTTGCACCCTTCTGCTATTGGCAAGGACACCTCCTATTAGACCAGGTTACTCAAAGCCCCATCCAGCCTGGCCTTGACTGCTTCCATGGAAGGGGCATCCACAATCTCACTGGGCAACCTGTTCAGTGTCTCACCACCCTCACAGTAAAGGATTTCTTCCTAATATCTAGTCTAAATCTACCATCTTCCAGTTTAAAAGACTTTTCCTTGTCCTGTTGCTGCATGCCCTTTTAAAAAGTCCCTTCCCAACTTTCCTGTAGGCCTCCTTCAGGTACTGGAAGGCTGCTTTAAGATGACTCTGGAGTCTTCTCTTCTCTAGGCTGAAGAGCCCCAGGTCTCTCAGCCTGTCCTCATAGGGGAGGTGCTCCAGCCCTCTGATCGTCTTTGTGGCCCTCCTCTGGACTCACACCAACAGATCCATGTCCTTCTTGTGTTAGGGGCTTCAGAACTGGACACAGTACTCCAGGTGGTGTCTCACAAGAGCAGAATAGTTGGCTTTCTGGGCTGCAAGCATGCATTGCTGGCTCATGTTGAGTCTCTCATCAATCAACACTACCAAATCCTTCTCCTCAGGGCTGCTCTCAAGCCATTCTCTGCCCAATCTGTATCTGTGCTGGGATTGTCCCAACCCAAGTGCAAGACCTTGCATTTGGCCTTGTTGAACTTCATGAGGTTGCCATGGGTCCACCTCTCAAGCCTGCCCAGGTTCTTTTGGATGGCATCCCTCTTTCCCTCCAGCATGTCAACTGCACCACTCAG
This sequence comes from Bambusicola thoracicus, assembly GCA_002909625.1. NCBI lineage: Eukaryota > Metazoa > Chordata > Aves > Galliformes > Phasianidae > Bambusicola > Bambusicola thoracicus. The sequence goes on along the minus strand of PPHD01010032.1, from coordinate 7,858 downwards.
CTTGGTGTTGTCTGCAGACTCGCTGATTTAATGACATTGTCCTGAGCATCAGTCCCTGAGGAATGCCACTCATCACCCATCTCGTCTTGGACATTGAGTCATTGACCGCAACTCTGAGTGCAACCATTCAGCCAATTTTTTATGCAGAGAGTGGTCCATCCATCAAATCCATTTTTCTCCAATTTGGAATCCAGGATGTCATGTGGGACAGTGTCAAACACTTTGCACAAGTCTAGGTAGTTGACATCAGTTGCTCTGCCTTTATCCATTGATGCTTTAACTCGATCATAAAAGACCACCGAGTTTTTCAGGCATGACTTGCCCTTGGTGAAGCCATGTTGATTACCACCAATCACCTCATCTTTATTTTCCATGTGCCTTAGCAGAGCCTTTAGGAGGGTCAGCTCCAGGATCTTGCCAGGCAAAGAGGTGAGACTGACTGGCCTGTATTTCTGTGAGGTGAGACTGACTGACCTATATTTCTCTGGATATTCTTTTTTTTCCTTCTTTAAATGGGGGTTATGTTTCCTTTTTTACAATCAGTGGGAACTTCACCATACTGCCTTGACCTTTCAAATATAATGAATAGCGGCTTGACAACTTGACAACCAATTTCTTACCTTTGCTTTCTTGGGTGGTGTGGCTAGAACCCTTGCAGGTGAAGGCTGAGGCAAAGAAGTTATTGAGCACCTCAGCTTTCTCTATATCACTCATGACCAAGATGGTTAACTATGACTTTCAATTTAATCTAACCTATAGTGTCATCAGAAAAATTGTTACCCTCAAAGATCTGTTCCAGAAAAAAAAAAAAAAAGAAAAAAGAAAGTTGTTTTTGTTGCATATATTTAAGATGCCTTTAAGTGATCTAATTCCCAAATGGTCAGCTCAGATCAAATGAAAGATTAAAGTGAAATAGTGAATTAGAAGAGGGATTGCAAAAGACTGGCTGAGGAGTAGGGCTCCCAGCTGAAAGAAGTTTGTCATCTTTGCTGAGAATGGCTCAGTAACTCAATATGATTCTAAAGTAAGTGTTGGCAACATGCAGGCAAAACAGATATACCTTTAAAATGTTAGTCATGAAGAAACACTGCCTGCCAGACTGATAGCCTAACAGCCTGTTAAGATATTCTAGCATTTCTAATAATCAGGATGCTTCTGAAGCACTGTGATGATACCATACTTGGGTGACATAGTGACTTCTTTATGTTTACTGTGGAAGGTGTTTTTTCACACTGGGAGTGGCTCTTCAGTGTCTAAACAAGAGTTTGTAAGAAAGAAAGGGATAGACACTTTAGCAGGGTCTGTGGTCACAGGACAAGGGTTTCAAATTTAAAGAGGACAGATTTAGATTGGGCATAGGGAAGAAGTCTTTTACAGTTACCAGATTGCCAGAGAGATGGTGGAAGCTCTCTCCCTGGGGACTTTCAAGGCTAGGCTGGACCAGGCTTTGAGCACCTGACTGCGCTGTGGATATCCCTGCTCACTGCAGAGGATTTGGACTAGATGACTTTTAAAGGTCCCTTCCAACTCTAAGGATTCTATGATTCTATAATTTTCTGAAATCGAGTTTGCTTTGCACGTGAGGTGCAAAAGAAATGGAAGGAGAAACAGAAAAAAAAACAACACTGAATATGAATATTTAATGAATGAGAGCAAAGATGAGTTTTATTTATTATTCAAATATTCTTCCTCTATCTTTTCTCTGATCCCATCATTCTTCCACTGGATTAAAATTTTTTCTGTTCAACCCTAAAATTGTTTGATAAGCTGTTTTTCAGTGGTCCTTTTTTTCACTCAAACAGGTCGAAAGAGACTTCAATATAAGTCTTATACAACAAGGTACATAAATTATGAACCAGCATATATGTGCCATTTTAAGAGCAGAATAACGGAATAGGGGAGATATGTGAAGAGACACCACTTCATTTATGTTTCCTATTCTGAAACTCTGGACATATTTGCCTTTAGCTTATTTAAAGCTATATTTAGATTGTCACAGATGTTCAATATTTCTACTTTCAAGTAAGAGTGAATGTGAAGGCAGGAACCATTCTAAAATGAAATAGTGCTATCTTTAATGGAGACTTGAATATCAAATAATTGTTATTTACAACTCTTTTCCTTAATAAAAGACGAAACTAAATTTAATTTAATTTGCATACTTCTAAGAGTGTGTAATAACTTTGGAATACTAGCTTACTGTTTTGAATGTGTACAAAACAGCTCAGTGTTTCTGAAGTTTATAAAATACAGACTACACATAAGATTTCCCCAAGGAAACTCTCAGAATCTGGAATTCATTTGAAAAAAAAAGATATATCTAGATTCTGAACTGAATGAAATTTGACTCATTGGAATTAAAACCTTTGCCCCGGTACCAAATATGTGGTAAGAAAGAAGTCAGGATTAAGGGAGGTATGAGTGCTAGAAATGTATGAGAGTTGGCAAAGTTAGAATGATACATTTGCAAGTAAAACAAGGAGTTTTAGGTAAATATCTTACTTTTATTAAGAAAGATTCTGATTTTGTTATGAACTCATTTTGATTTGCTCTAAAATGTAAGTGTTGTGGTAATAAATACTCATAGAATATTCATAGAACTGAATCATAGAATTATAACAGTTGGAAAAGACCTCTAAGAGTATCTAGTCCAATCATCCACCTACCATCAATATTGCCCACTAAACCACGTCTCTAAAGTATCACATCTACCCTCTCCTTAAATACCTCCAGGGACTGTGACTCCACCACTTTCCTGGACAAACTGTTCCAACACACCATCAACTTCACCTGATCAAATTAAGCACTATAAGAAAATAACTAATTTAACTATAACTAATATTCAATGGTCTCTTTGAAAAATGTTTTGTGTCAAGCAAATAATATCATATAAATAGTTACATACAAGCTACTGGAATCTCTTTATGACAGCTAGAGCTGAGCTTTATTATTTGGCATCACACTGGCTTATTTGGTTGTGTAGGTCGTTACCATTTCTTGAATTAATTTCTTCTTGGTGGGTGCTGTCACTTTCTAGACTGAAAATCTAGGTATCTAGTGCATTTCTGAATTCTTAGCTTCACTCAAAGAAAATGTTACAGTCACCACTACAGAAGAGCAGACTAAATTCCTAGTGCTGCTTCCACTGATTAGCTGATAATGAAGGAAATCTTCCCAAAATATTTCCTAGACAGAATACGGTTCTTTCCAAACACTATCAAACTTTAAGTAATTGAGATTTATTCCAAGGAAGAAGAAAAATAGACAAAAAAGAAAAAAAAAAGTGTTGTATACAATGGATCTATTTGCAGAGAGAAAATACAGTTCATAAAGAAATTACAGGGGAACTAGATTAAGAAAATGCCGGATTTTTTTTTTTTTTTAAGTTATCTAACCATCAAGATAGTTAAACAAATACTAAAGGAATATTTTAAATACAGAAAATAGCTCATAAAATTACCCACAATTAAGGGATGAGTGCATATCAATCAAGAGATCAAAAAGATATGAGGACAAAGACTTCTTTAAAACAAATGTTAATTTCAACAGCAGTTCCCAACAGAATATTTAATCACAATATTTTAAAGCAATTACTTAGTCACAGTATAGTTAGGTCACCACAAATAAAGTAATGGGAATTCACTGTGGTATTGTGTGAATAATATGAGCAGAAACAGAACAATTCATTGATTTAGAAATCATTTTGCTCTTATGCATTTTTTATGCTGAAACCCCAGGCCTTGATGGATGGCCATTAACATGTGTTTCTTTACCTCTGTAACGTCTGTGCTTCTTAGCACGGGGAGTGTCTTATTTGAAGCACTGGGGAGGGAAAAGAGTGTTTTTCACAGATGGTGCCTGATACATGCATTAAATGTGGAAGCACTGCTAGTCAGAACAAGCTCTTCTCTCCTTTTAAGCATGGGTTGAATATGCATGTGTTTGTTTATCCCCTTATGGAGGACAAGAAAGCCATCAAGATGTCAATTGCCCATTGTTAGTCTCATACAGAGACGTGCATGTTCTGAACACAGGACATTATCACAGTTGGACACAAAAGCCTGTTGTCAATGATGCGAGAAAGAGAAACAATGAGAATATGTTTAGTTCATCAACAAGATGAAAGTTTCGCTGTGGTTAATGTGTGTGTTTGTTACTGCTAAAGCCGAACAGAATCAGAGTATAACAAAGCTGTAATAAACATGAAACCTTTAGTGAAACCAGGTCAAAGATTATGATCTTTATTGAATTTTCCTTCTTATTTAAGCTCTCTATCAGAACATCTTTGGAGTGGAGTAGTATGAGAGCTTTTCCATTTACAGTTTTTATATAATTAAACGTTCAGGCTGGTTATGATTTATATTACAGAAGACTAACGATTTCTCTGCTATAAAAGAAAACTGAACTCAGCATATCTTTATTTCCCATAAATTTTCTGCTGCCCTTTCCTACAGGAAGAACTTTGAAGGTAGAGTGCTGTAAAAATTATTAAATTTATCTAAAAGTAAGATTTAATACATGCAGCTTAGGAAATTGGAGGTTTGCACAATGGATCACTCTGAATTCTTGCCAGGCTTCTAAAGGACAAAAAACATTTAGGAATGAGCTGTGTACCTTCACATCAATTTTCTTCCCAAATTGTTTTTCAGAATCCCAATTGTGAAAATATTTCCAAATACTAGTGATGACAAAATATGGAGTAAATTCCAAATAGTTTCTAAAAATAATAAGTATCGAAAGAAGTAGAAGTGAGACCCATGTTAGTGACCTCCCTGCATAAAAGGCTTCGGAATCAGCTAGGTGAATTAGTAGACATCAGCAACAGCACTGGGGTGACGCAGAACTCATAGAACCACTTGTGCTTTTTTGCACTCACCAGGTTGTTGGTTTTTTGCTTTTTCCTTCCTTCTTCTTTATTTTTTTTAATTTTTAATTTTTTTTAATTTTTTATTTTCAGAATCTATTAAAGTAAACAAAAGATACATGACAAATCCTGTACAACTGTTTCTTGTGGAAGTAGTAAATTTTGTTCTCTGTGTTCAGTGACATTGCTTGAATATGAACATGTACACAATCTAGCCTACAGTTCTCAGTGGATCTTGTCAATAATTTAATGAAACACTGGCATTTTTTAAGAGTTTTGACATTATATGAAGGTATGATTCGAGATAATGCCATGATTACATTGTTACATAACTATTATTATCTGCAGACCCCTCTCTTTAGAATATAAAGTTTATTCTACCAAAGATTCCTACAGTCAGAAAGGTGCAGACAGGAAGGATGCATACATGACATTTTATTGTTAAACACAGTTTTTGACTTATGTGGTGGTGAGTATAATGGAGATAGTCATGTGTTTCTGCTGTCTTTATTCCCATATATTTTATCTCAACATTCATTCAAAAGCCAGAAATACCAGTTTCATTTGGATCTATTTATTTAATGTAATTCTATAGTTCACTGATTTATTTATTTTCTCATACACTTCTATTGTGTGTCAGTTACAGTTCTGGGTTGAATTTAAAATCCACACTGTTGTATGAACCATTACTTTAGTTTGGATGTGTGACTGAATTCTTTCGTAAAAGAGTTGAAATTTGACAAATACAGTAGAGCCATGTGTTATCTTCCTATGCAGGCAATTTTGTTCACACTGCATTTGCCCAAGTTTTAACTCTGTTACTGTCTTAAATAATATAGGAGGTGCAGTGATTTATATTATCGCAAGCAACAGAAGTTTACTGATATGACATCTTGCTATATAATAACACACTATATCAGAGAAGTGTAATGTTTTTATATTCATATACGATTCAACTAATATAAGAGACTGAGTTTTTCCCATTCTTTCCAACTTCAAATTGGATACCATACAATGCAAAATCTGCTCTGTATTTAATTTTCAGTGTTTGTACAGTATCTTGCAGTTAATTGTGTGAGTTTCATGGTGTTGTAATTTCAAAGGCAAGTGTAGAATGAGCTGGGACAATATTAAAATCTGTAAATTGTTTTTCAAGACCAGAGGTCCAAATAAGAGCACAGTAAGCTGGAAATAGCTGCCTTCAAAACATGTAATATAGCCCTGCTGATAACTACATTAAGCAGGAAGAACAGGATGATTCAAGCAGATAAGAACCTTTCTTAAAAATAACAATAACAGTGCTTTCAACTTCTAGTTAAAATATATGCATTTACTGGGAGATTTTAATCCTTCTCTCTCTATGCTAAAATGTATGAAACAATCAAGATTTCAGCAGGTAAGGAGATCAAATACCAGATAGGGTAATAATTTCAAAAATATGCACAATGTAAATAGTATTGTCATTTATTTTCCAATGTAAATGTGAGAATGTTCAATAAGAAGATTGAGCTCTATTCACATCGCTCTTTAAATCTATGGTGCAGGAAATCTGAACAACAGTCATGAACATTTGTTGACAATCTATTCTTGCAAATGGCACCAGAAGATGTTTTACACTTTGTTTTCTCATCCAGCATTGAGTGTATATGTAAATAATATTACTGGAGGGACTTGGAGTAACAGTCCAAACATTGGATTTCTGTATAAATGCAAATATATCTATAATTTTAATTCCTCCAGGGAAAGCAAGATGGGAAAGAAAATGTTGGAGTAAAATCCAGGAATAAATGATAACCTCTATGATGTCTATGCATGATTTCTCTCTGATCCTTCAACCTAGGCTTCTAACCTTTCTATTTTCCAGACTCCTGAATACGGTGACAGGAGCTGCCAGAGCATCTCCTGTGCAAGGTATAAAATCGGGGTCTTGCAGACCCCGGATACCATGTTGTGTGAGGGTATCCATGTCAATGGTGTGCTTGAGGCTGTCCCTCAGGCATTCATCATGATGGAAAGAGAATGATATTTATCATGTGCTCTGCTTTCAGCTGCTATATAAATGGTTAAAGTACAGCTCCAGGACTGAATTTTTAATAGCCAGATATGTGAGAGATGGATTTCTCACACATTGTAAATTGACTTGCTTTTTCTTAGTCAATGGGTTAATATAAGCGCCATCTGAAGGATGCCATTCTGAATGCTCCTTGAGTTCTGTGACCAGCCCAGGGAGGACCTTGTGTGCCTCACTGTCTCGCTCCAATTTATATAGGAGGGAGAGAAGGTTCTTTGGTATGTGTATACCCGGCATGAGATTAAGAAGCAACGGTTCAAATGTTGGTCCGACCAGTTCATTACAAATCCTAGCCGTTCAAGGAGATGGGGAAGGGGAGAAGGGCAATAGAAAAGATAGGAAATAGAAGCAAGGAGTCTGTATAGGAAGCAAGAGGGAGATAATCACCACCATGGTCCAACGTGGTTCGTAGTTCAGTCATTGATCTTCAGCAGTGGTGGGTCGTCGGGTGTTCTGTTGATGATGATGTCCACAACGACGATGACGACAACGACAGTACCAACTTATTTATAAGTCCAAAGTGGTCGAGTCAGCTCTCTTTCAAGTGACAGCTCAAGTCCGAAGTGGTTGAGTCAGCTACCCTTGGAGTGGCAGCTACTGGCTCTGGGGTCTCAGCAGAAATTCCTTTGTTATCATCTTCTGGGCCTTGCCAGCAGATAAGAGTGAGCAGGGATGCCCATCTGCATCCTGTTTCTCACAGGGCACGATGGTTTTGTTCCCCAATTTTCCCACACCAAGCTGGGGCTATTAAGCCAGATCTTCCGCCAGTAACCACCCCCTGAGCACTCTCTTCCAGAGGCAAGAAGCTCTGGAGGAAGGTGCTTTCAAATGTCAAAGTGATGTTGATTGTCACACGGTAGCACCCATCATTTGCCACCTCCATAAATCAGTTAAGAGTCTTATCACAAGGAATACCTCAGGAA
>PPHD01010031.1:0-20049 GCA_002909625.1 Bambusicola thoracicus | reverse complement strand
ATAATAATAATAATAATAATAAAATAATAAAAAAAAATTGCTGCAGAAGTAAGATTATCTTGCAGGCTCAGGACTCCCTCTAGCGTCCGTACAGACTCTTTGGGAGTCTCCTTCATGGACCATTGGAATTTTGTGTTTGTTTTCGATGACTACGGAGCATACATCAATAATTTCTTATTTGCATCTCAGATGTCTCAGTGTTTCTGCTAACTATGTTAACCATTCACTCAGAAGATCCAAGCTAAATCTTTGTCATCTGCTACAGTGTTAACTTAAAATTTACAACTGAAACGTGTCAATTTAATGCAATAAATGTTCATTTACCACCGCTTTGTCCAAATACTGTAAATTTCTTCTATAGAGTTGGAGATCTTTATTATGTTATTAGCATATGAAGTCTCCTGACTGATTGCAGCCAGTGTTCAGTCTTTTCCATCAGAGTTATCAATACTTTTCTTCTGAGTGTTTCTCATGCTCTACAATAAAACATAACCAAACCCTGAAAAGTCTGACATAAGCTTTTTGAAAACATGGACAGTTCTGGCTTTTGAAATTTGTTTAAAACATATAGGAACCCTTAGGAAGTCCAGGTCACAACAGTAATTTTCAGAGTGTTGTTGCCTGAAAAGTGAATAGAAACTAACTTCTTAAGTTGTCTCCGGTACAGCATGAAATTCCTCTTCTTTCTTTTCTCTTTCTTTTTTTTTCATTTTTTTTTTCAGCAAAACCTTTATTCAATCAAATTCAATAGAAAGAAACTGATGCACAGAGTATTCCAGAGTTCAGTAATATCATGCATTTTGCTTTGTCATGTGCCAGCAAGCAGATCTTTATCATTAATAGGAAAGAATCTGTTAACTAGCTGGACAGTTTTTCACATTTTCACAGAAATACTCAGAACAGAGGTCAAGACTGCTGGATATTCAACTGGCTTAGAGGAATTATCCTACAGAGGAGGAAGAAAGAACAGAAAACAGAACATTTGACAGACTGGACTTCTGCCTGCCTGACCACATAACCAGCATTTTTGTTTAGGGAACAAGTCCTGCCACGCTTTGAGGACACAAGAAATCCTTGAGTAATAAATGCCGAGGATGATTTAATAATAATAATAAAAAAAAAACACAAAACAACAACAAAAACACAACAAACTGAATTGAAAACAAACCTACCTGGAAATCAAAGACAAATTCAGCTTTACATTTCTTAAAAAATGTAAGTCTTGCTGAAAGCAAGAAGGACTCAGATTTGGGAATTTCTGGGTGATTGGGAAACTGTGGCTTAAAGATATAGACTACTTAGACTCCTGTCAAAGTGTGATTTATCTCTTCTCAGAAGTCTATCTACATTTGTTTTGCATAACTATAAAGATATTTATCTGAATCACAGCATCACGGAACAGTGGAAATTGGAAGGCACCTCTCGAGGTTACCTTTGTCAAATTACTCTTCTCAATTGAGGGTCACCGGCAGCAGGTTGTTCGGGGTTGTGTCCTGTCAAGTTTTACATATCAACAAGAACAGAGCCTCTCTGGGCAACCTGTTCCAGCACTTGACCACCCTCAGTGTGAGAAAGTTTTCTGTGTTTAAATGGAATTTCCAGTATTTTGGTTTGTTCACATTGCCTCATCTTTTCTCTGGATATTGGCTCTCTCTTCTGCAGACATTCCCACCAGTTGTTTATACACACTGATGAGATTCCCACTGAGCCCTCTCTTCTCCAGACTGAACAACACCAGCTTTGACAGTCACTTCTCACATGTCACAGTGGATTGCCTTTCTTTGGCTGAGAAGTAATTTCAAAATGTGCATAGTAAAAAGATAATACTTTGCTTAAGGAAAACATTTAGTGACTGCTGAGTTACCAGAATTGCAGATAAAATATTAATTGACTGATTACATCTTTTTGGCTATATGAGTGTAGCTACCACGTAGAGTAGATTTTAAGTTTTACATACCTTAAAATAAAAATAAAATAACATACTGCAATTATATCCTACAACATGAATCGCAAAGCACTTAAAAATAACGTCTTGTTTTACACTTCTGTATGTATGAGATACTCCCATTTGCTTGCCTCCTGTCTCTCAACCAAACATCTTTCTCAAACCCCACCTTTTTTCTAACATGGTTAGAGAAGGCAGATATTCCTAATTGAGGATATGTTGAGTTGCATTTGTGCAACACATGGTCGGTGCAAAGGCAAATTTTTTCCCAAGGCTTTCCCTCAGCAGCAAAGTTTCACTGCCATACACCTGCAGGTCTGCTTTTTCAGTCTCAGACACCTATGGCAAGTTATTCCATACTGAGTCATTTCTTTGCCCTCTTGTTCACATTCTAGATCCTCTTGATGCTTTTCTACAACTCCTCTCAGTTTGCACATGTCTTCTTAAGAGTTCTGACCTGAAGAGAATGAAGTTCATCAGGTCTCTGCCTTTGAGATCTTGAATAAAGCTATTAAGCAGTATCTGAGTGAAGATTACTCCCTATGATTAAGCACTAGACATGGGTCTCACACACTATGTACATTATTTCAAAATTATGAAGATAGCAAAGCTCGCCAAAAGTTGCTAAGGAAAATCCAGACTAAATGATGGCTACAAACCTCAAAGGAAGAGAAGAACCAGACGGCTGACCCAGGAAAGATTTTCATTCCATCACATTTTTTCTTATTTCTGCAGCTATCAAATATTATCTAGGTTACTTAGTGTGCTTATCTAGTGTAAGTTTTCAGCTCTAGAATTCCAGTTCTGTGTGTAAGGGGAGTAACAAGTTAAAAAAACAACTGACCTGTTGAGACACATTAAGAAGCGCCTGCCAGTTGATTGTATCAGAGAAAATTTTATGACTGCAAGGCTAATCTCGGCATGGATAATGTATGTGACTGAGGGTATGTCTGCATATTTGAACTATGATGAGTGGCTCATGCACAAGTAGTTCAAGTATGCTCTTTAAAAAAATAATAATAATTAAACAGAAACCTTGTGCTTTCAAGTACAAGGCACCGCTGATAAGGCAAAAATGCAGAGCTCCCTTTATTTAATTTAGGTTCTGTACAGGTTATACATCAGCTCACTGTGTGCTCCTAATATTTCCTCTATCTGCTACATATTTATTCTATAAGAAAATATGTTTTACATCTTCATGCATAGTACTTCTTTATGCAAGTATTATCACTGTAGAAACAGACTGTATTTGGCAAAAAATAAATAAATCAAGAAAGCAATAGATAAAGAGACATTTTATTTTACAACTATAAATGGCAATGGTATTTAAAAAGTCACAGGTAGAACGTATGTAGAGTACTGAAACTTCCTTCTATTTTTTTGAAGAGACCTTAAAGGCACTGTGATGTACTGCTTACTTTCTGTTATATATCCATTTCAGAATCCTATTGGGCAATGAGGGACTGGAGCATAAGTCTTATGAGGAGCAGCTGAGGGAACTGCGATTGTTCAGCCCGGAGGCGGCTCACGGGAAACCATATTGCTCTCTACAACTACCTGAAACGAGGTTGTGCCGAGGTGGGGGTTAGCCTCTTCTCCCAGATAACTTGTGATAGGACTAGTGAGAGTGGTCTGAAGCTGCACCAGCAGTGGTTCAGGTTGGATATTAGGAGAAATCTCTTTTCAGAAAGAGTGGTAATACAGTGGAGCAAGATGCACAGGGAAGTGGAGGAATCACTGTCCCTGGAGATGTTCAGGGAACGTGTAGATGTGACACTGAGGGATACGGTTAGTGGGCATGGTGGTGACGGGTTGACTTGATCTTAGAGGTCTTTTCCAGCCTTAATGATTATGACATTCTATGTCTGCAGATAACATCACATTCAGGAGTGCAGACCACCTGTGGCTGCTTGAGTGACGTGGTGATACAGCAAGCTGTGAAAGCGATGAGCAGCTGCTGAATGTTGGAAAACCTACGCGGTGCCTCCGTTCGTGCTCACCCAGGGGCAGCCCAGGGGCAGCCCAGGGCCAGCCCAAGGCCGGGCACGAAGGACGGGAAGCCTTGCGATGTTTCCCAGGCATGAGCTGGGGAAGAAAACTACCGAGATAAATATCAGGGCGCCTCTCGCGCCGAAATGTGGCCAATTTCGGAAGACCCGGCGTACAGCCCGTCGCTCCGACACGGCGGTAGCCTCGAAGCAGCAGCTCTGTCTTCAACCCCTGCCCCAACCACCGAGAGGGCTGGGCCGCGCTGTGGCGGCGCGGAGCCGCCCCCCTCACGGTGCTGCAGAAGAAGGCGGGACGGGGGGAACCGACAGTCGCTGAGGGGAGGGCGGCGAGCGCCGCGGCGGGCCCCCCGCTCCTCATGGTTTCGCCCCGCTCTGCCCTCTTGGGCGGCGGCATGGCGGGCGGTCTCCGTGCCCCGCTGCTGGCAGTGCTGGTGCTGCTGCTGGCCGCCGAACGGGCGGCTCTCGCAGGTAGGGCTGCCGCCATGGCGGGCGCCGCGGGGCTCCGGGCGGGCCCTGACTGACTGCCGCCCCGGAGGGGTTTGGGGGGGAGCGATAGAGACAGGACCGAGGTGCTGGGCTTCGTCTGCGGGTGGGAGAGGGCAGCCCTCGCAGGGGTGCACCGCCGGGGTCGGGGAGCGGGGCGTAAGCTCAGAGCTGTGGCTAAACCATGCATGTGCCCCCAGCGCTGGTCTGTGAGGCCTGGAGCAAGAACATGAAACAATCCTTTTTTTTTTTTTTTTTTTTTTTTAAACAGTTGTGAGTGTGACTGTAATTATATGGCATGAGCAAAGCCCCAAGGCACGTGCAAGAGTATGCCCTCTGATTCCTTCCCGTTTTGGTTTACATGCCGACGAGCTGTCCCCGTTGTCACTAGCAGCCAGCAGTGCCGGGTGCCTGGTTTTGGCAGCCACACTGAGTTTATGGCTGACGTCTGGCTTCCAAACCTGCCAGGGGCTGCTGCTCTGCTGCTGGTGGGTGTGATACACTGCTAGAGCTGACACCAGGACAGCCAGAAGCTTACGTGTGAACTTTGTCTTTATCTTCATGTGAACTGTAGGTACAGCACTAAGGACTGGTCATGAAGTTTTTTTATTTAAATATATGTGCTTTATAACAGACTAGTAAGCATTGAAGTGTCTTTTTCAGTGTGCTTTGTAATCCCACATGACACAAGCTCTTCCGGGCAGGCCTGCACTCATGATGGGGGAATACTTTGTTGCTCATAGAGATGTATCTTAACTGTCATGAATATCCGGGAGATCTGATTGTAACCGGAATTTTTGCAGTGATGTAGCATTGTCAGAAATGTCATGATTTGAGAGTTTTGTCATTTACTTTGTAATATCTATGAAGTTGACAGACCACTTCGTGCACGTTGCCACAGTAGTGTCCTGCATTCCAGGCCTTGCAAGACACAGCCACAGCTGGCAGTGGCATTTCCAAAGTAGGGTGTCAGACGCAGCCTGCTGCTTGTGCTAATCTGGCTGCAGCGATGTGGAATGCTTCAGCTCAGCGGTCTTCACACTGAGTTCTGCCAGCCCATGTTGTTTGGCATCTGTACCTGGCCAGCATGTTAAAATCCAGCACTTGTCTTCTACTACGGCTGCTGTTTATAGTCATGAGAGACAGATCCTGGTCCCACACAACTTAGACCGGAGTGGTGAACTGACATTAGGTGTGAAGTAGTTTGCACAACTCTTTGCTATGTTTCTATGGTGGAACCAGAACTTAACATCACCTGTGTTCATTTGATATTCAGTGCTTTAAGTATAGGACTGTCATTATCTGGAAATCTGGTGTGTAAAGCATATGTGGATGTAGCACAAGGATGTGTATCGCTGTGTGCATTGTAATCTATTAGAGCCTTACAGACTCTTAGCTTTTGATTTGCCCACATAATCTCACTGTAAATCCAGCAGTGAAAAAGTGTGAACCAACACTGAGAATTCACTTCCACATGAGGGCTATATGACCTGTAAATGGCATTCCTACCAAATCTGGCAGTTGTTTAATGTGTCCACTCTTCCTGTGCTCCTTATGTGCTGTTGATGGCATCTGCCACTGGCTTGAATAAGAATTAAAAATGGAAGTTTTGGTTCTGTTTACTCCCTGACATTTTGCTGCACTGTATCTTCTGTTGTCCTTGTATCAAAACTTAGCTAATCAAACTCCTGTTATGTGAAGTATCAGGAGGGTGCAGTGAGAAGTGTAGTTTTAGTTCAGACTCTGTGATCTGGGAAGACATTTACAACACTACCCCAGTGTACCATGGCATTCCTAAGTGTCAGGATGTCTTCTACTTTCAGGTGTTGAGGAGCTGTATCCTCCAAAGTGCAGTTTGATATTCTGTTTTTCTCTGATGAATTTTTACAAAAGATACAGTTTCGATCACCCTCAGGCTTCCCTACTGCTTCTGCAGTATGTGATTTTTGCATACTATTCAAGTGCAGCAGAAGACAAACATTTTAATAATGAAATGTGTTTGTATTTCTTACACATCGTACCACCAGTGTATTTAGGAAGCCTTGCTAAAGAGAAAAAGAAGGAAAGGATACATCTGTGGAATTTAGTCATCAGGGATATTTGGAAGAAATGCACCTGAATTCTGAGAAACTGCAGTTTAGATCCTCACTTTCAGAACAAAGATTTTAACCAGCTTCCCAAGAAAGATTTGTAAGCAAACTGTGATGCTGGGATATTCAGTGGTTCTGATGGTGTTTATCAATTTCACCTGTTAAATTAAATCTTATCTCTGCAGCTGGAACTGAGTTAAAAAGAAAGCATTTAAATACAGTTCCATCCAGCTGCAAGATGAAATGAAGAAGATATGAGTGTATTTTAAATTGTGAAGATATGTTTTCTGGTTGTTGTTGTTTGGTGTTGTTGTTGTTGTTTGTTTGTTTGTTTTCCAGATTACTGTTGGTAATTGCGGTTTTTCATCTCCCTGCTAGAGGGGGAGACACTGAGATTTACTGTAGAAGACAGGGCTGTTATCAGCATGAGGTTACACCTGCACAAAGGTATTGCTCGTTTCATCAAGCCCATGACTTCCTAGTTAGTACTTTTCAGTTAGTACTGTTCAGTCTAGTCCTAATGGACCAAAAAACAAAGTTTTTTGTAAGATGAAGCCAGGTTTCAGTCAGGAATGTCAGAAAAATCAACTACGAAACTGATTTTTCTTTGCTGCTAATCAGAAGTAAAAAGCGAATGTGACATTGCTTTAAGAAAGTAATTGCTGTCAATTACTGTTTTTTTCCAACTTCTAGTTTGAATGAGTTTTGAATAACCTGAGCTGATTGTTTTTATTTCTAGAATATGCTGCTCATGAGAACTCTATGAAACCTATGTCTTATTACAGTGGCAATTTCACAGAATCACAGAATCATAGGGGTTGGAAGGGACCTCTGGAGATCCTGTAATCCAACACCCTGGTAAAGCAGGCTCACTACAGTAAGTTGCACAGGAAAGCATCCAGTTGGGTTTTGAATATCTCCAGAGAAGAGGGCTCCACAACCTCTGAGCAGTCTGTTCCAGTGCTGTGTCACCTTCAGAGTAAAGATGTTTTTTCACATGTTCATATGTAACTTCTTATGTTTCAGTTTGTACCCATTGCCCCTTATTTTCACAGAATCACAGAACTGTAGGGGCTGGAGGGGACCTCCAGAGATCATTGAGTCCAACCTCCCTGCAAAGCAGGCTTCCTACAGCAGGCTGCACAGGTGGGTGTCCAGGCGGGTCTTGAGTGTCTCCAGAGAAGGAGATTC
This sequence comes from Bambusicola thoracicus, assembly GCA_002909625.1. Classification (NCBI taxonomy): domain Eukaryota; kingdom Metazoa; phylum Chordata; class Aves; order Galliformes; family Phasianidae; genus Bambusicola; species Bambusicola thoracicus. The sequence continues at coordinate 12,331 of PPHD01010031.1, read as the reverse complement.
CACAACCCTCTTGGGCAGCCTGTTCCAGTGCTCCATCTACCTCACTGTGAAGAAGTTCTTATGCACATTTGTGCAGAACTTCAGTTTGTGGCCATTTCCCCTTTTCTTGTCGCCGTGCACCACTTAAAAGGGTCTGGCCTTTTCTCCTTGCCTCCTGCACCTTAGTTATTTATAGACAATCTGAGTCCTCTTTTCTCAAGGCTGAACAGACCCAGATTGCTCAGTCTTTTCTTACAAGAGAGACGCTCCAGGCCCCTCATCATGTTTATGGCCTTGCAATGGACTCTTTCTAGAAGTTCCCTGGAGCTGAGGAACCCAGAACTGTGTGTAATACTTCAGATGTGGCTTCACCGGGACCGGGGCTTTTACTATTTGTATTATGCCTTAAAAAATAGTGGTTTTAATCACTGGTATGCTATAGAGTATGGTTAGCAACCTTTCCAAAAGTTCAAAAAGACATGTAGTCATATGGGAATATTCTGCCTGAAGGTATTATTTTTCAGTTAGGACACTTTCATATAACAAACATTTCATTTCATTGTATTTTCACAGCATTTATCTCCCACCACTGTGATGTTTACTTCAGGGGGTTTTGTTTAAATTACTCACTTTAAAGTAATTGTAAAGTACTGATAGAGACCAGTATCTCTTTCTCTGAATTATTTTTATATACTTCAATATTAGGATTCTCCTGTAGTCACAGTGGTTTCAAATGCATGCATGGCAGCCTTGGGTTGAAGGGAAATAGCTGGATAGTGAATTTGGAACAGTTAATTGCAGCATGTGAAGGAATCAGTTTGGCTCAGTTCTAGTGAATGGTTCCAGCTTCAAGGAAAATATGGATGTCTAAAAAAAATTTGTGGAAGTAGAGTTTGTGTTTGTGGACGTTAAAGAATTCACTTCAGAGAAGACTGACATCTCTTCTTGTACGGTTGTTGAAGTCTTGGACCTGGATGAAAAGCTCTGTTATCTTGAAGCGTATAGAGAAGTTGCTTGTTTCTGGGTCAGCCTTAGGCATATTTATAGCACAGAGCATGTGCAGTAGTTGCAGAAATATTCTTTAATCCCTCATTCTGCATTTTTTTTTTCATGGTGAACAGCTGTAAAAAGCTTCTTGGATGAGGTACGTGTAATTTCTCTGGATTCCTCAGAACTTAATGTCTCCACTTGTGCTGTACAATCACAATGAACAAGACTTTTAAAAGTTGTTAATATCACAATGATTTTATTTATATTTGGTATTAATAGGCTGTGAACACTTGCTTCCATCGCTCAGATTGTGTCCCACGGGAGAGTCTACCTATTTGTTTACATCTGAAGTTGCATGCTGTTTTTCCTGAAGTTTATGAAAAAAGAGTCGGAACCTGTACATTGTAGAATTAACAGTTCAGCCTGCTTCTAGATGATTAAGAATTTATCACCTCTTGTCATTAAACTTGCAATTCAATACCAGGAGAAAGGGGAAAAAAAAGCCAAAAAACCTTTAAGACATATACTCATGCACCACTGTGCTCTGTTGCGTGCATGCTGCAGCTGTCCACGCTGTTGCTCTCCCTTGCTAATTCCCTGGGTTGTTCCAGTTATTCCATCTTAGTTACAACAGAAGCACGTTGGATCTAAAGGGATCTCTCATTGTTTGCCACATCTGCATCATTGGGGTCCACCTATGGGGCTAATGGGGCTACTAGCTTTACTTTCATGAATCCTGAAATTATAATTATCCTGTGGAAACCTGTCTCCATCTTGAGATCCCACAACCCCTCTGTCATTCACTGAAGCACCCTAAAATATGTGGTAGTTCAGAAGAAGTGTGTTGGTATGGAGAAGTGTTTGTTTGGCTTTAGAATGGAGGGCTGAAGACAGGGAGGACACAGTTACACTGCTTCAGTCTCAGCAGCCCCTAAGTGAGCTCTTGTAGAATGTGCTTCGTAGTCTCCCTTTAATATGGAAAGGTCACTGAAACAGAAAAGAGACAAAAACTTATTTGAATTTATCAGCAGACGAAGGAAAATGCTGCCATTCTGAAAGATCAATATTTATCTGAGCCACCTTTGCTGGCCCATTTCTGTTCCATTTACCTTTCTGTGAATGAGCTGCAGGGAACTAGTCTTTCTTTAAGGTGCAATCTCAGCTGCATAGGGTGAAGCTTGTTCATCACAACACTTTGGAGAGGCGTCATGGATCTACTGAAGGCAATACCTGATGAGACACAGCTAATGCATGTGCCGACTGTGCTTTGTTTTGAGTCTACTGCTGGGGCATTACCCTTCTGTTTTGGCTTTCTCTTTTTCACAGAGAAAGATACTTTCTTGAAGGGTTGTTGTACAGTTGCAATGTCACAGGAGGGATGTGTGTAGAACATCTAGAAGTGAGGCCCTTTTCTCTGGAGCTCCTTGTTACCTATGTAGCACGTGATAAAAATAGATGATAAAGTAGCAGGTTCAAAAACAGAGAAAAGTGTTTTTATTTTACCTCTTCTATAGAATCTATTATGAATGAAATGAATTTAAAAACCTTACTGAGTGACAGGTCCAATCCTAAGCATTTTCTTACAACTTTTTTTGGGAAGAGAAGCCAGCATTCCCTGGCAAGACTGCAGGAACAGCATGAAGCTGCAAAAGGCTGTGGTGGATTAGGTTCAGACTGGACACTGGGAGAAATGTCTTTGTAGGAAGGGTGGTCAAACACTGCAACAGGCTTCCTGGAGAGGAGATTGGTGCCCTATGCCTGTCAGTGTTTAGGAGGCCTTTTGGATAATAAGATTTGGATAACAACATGTTTCAAGTTCTGGATAGCCCTGGAGTGGTCAGGCAGTTGGACTTGATGAGCTTTGTAGCCCCAACCTGTTCTGTTCTGTTCACTTCTGTATATGTAAATATCCACACAGGGAAATTATAATTGACCTAGATCTTATTCTTATCTCCGTCCACCCATTTTTTTCCTTTGGGACATAGATTGACATTGCAAAATACCCAGGCAATCCAAACTGTTCACTCTATGATATGCTAAACTTACATGTTCCATTATCAAGGGAGTAAATGCCGCCTTTTCTGAAGCGGTGGGATGACAGTCAAAATTTGGTTTCAGCCAGAAATCATTCTAAAATCATCCTGAAAGAGTCTGCTTTAAAGGAACTTGATTCCTATGTTGTAATAACATGCTGCTTAGTTCAATGGGTAATGAAGAAGAAAGCATGCCAAAGCACAGTAGGTGGTTTTGGCCCAAGATCTCATTTAGTGATGGATCAGTGCCTGATACTGAGTTTCCTATCCCACCTTCAGTGGTGGATTGTGACTCTGAAGTGTTTTGTGGGAGGCAAAAGCATTAACTTACGTTTGTTTTTTCTTTTCTAGGAAAACCAGTTCAAACACCAAACTGTTTTCCAGTGGCACACTGAAAAATATTGTCTCTCTGCTACTTCATCTCTATTTATTCTAAGTTGCATTTAGTAATAGAGAAGTTTATCTTTCTGCTCAATTTCTTCCCCTGACATCTAGTGTTTTTTTCCCCCAGTATACTTGAGTCTAATAAAAATTTGATGTCTTGAGAAGTTATTTTCAATTCCCAACCATGGTCATTAGTTTTGATAGAGAAATTCCCGGGTGAAATTTGTGGGCTGTATTAGAGTAGTGATAGTGAAAATGTCATGATGTTCAAGTCCACAAAAGCTTTGGATTTTACTTGTTAATTTCTGATGAACCTTACTGATAAAATTATAGCAGATCTTTTTCTTTCCCCATCCATAGGAGTGCTACAATAGAAGTAGCAACAAAGTGAGCAAATTGCTTAGAATCTCAGTGGGGTGAGTGGCAACATCTCAGGGTGGATTCTTCTTGTACTCATTGTATTATATTTCCATTCTAATGTTTCTGCAGTGGCTGAAGGAAATCAATCAATTTTTGACTAACACAGATTGTTTCAGAAAGCTCTGAGGACTTCTCTCCTTTATCTGTGTCATTGGCTCCAAAGCATAATAGGATACCATCAGTCATCTACATTTCATCTGTAGGAAGAGTAACATACATAGCCAGTACTATAGTATGTGTTTACCATAATACAACACTTATGAACACTTAACCTATTTTCTGTCAGTGTAGGTTGCTCCTCATTTATACTGGGGGCTTGTATGTGGTTCTATCCCAGTACTATTTTTAAGCTATTTTCTTCATTAACCTCAAAATAATAACATTTTTGTATACAACAAACAGCCTTTGCTTTTTTTGCTGTGTGGATTTCGTGGAATACCTGCAAGATTTACTAGAGCTGTTTCATGAAAGCTTCTTTTGTGCTAGAAGCAAAATGATGTGGAAGAAGTCTTTTTTTTTTTCCAGTTTGAAACCAATATTTCTACATATGACTCTTCCTTTGCAAGAAATGTGTGTACCTCAGTAATCTAAAAATCCCTCCTCTGTTTCTGTAGGTACTTAATATGATATACTATTACTTTGCACTTGACTCTGGGAGAAATCTTGTTCTTGGAAGAGCTGCCTAAAATCTTCATGTCTACTACAGCAAAATTTTAGTGTATTAATGTTAGTAATTCTTTCACCAAACAGCTGGTTAACAAGGCCTCTGATTTGATAGTCTGAAACTTGCAGAATTGAGTCTGGAATCTGAGTTAAAGCTGCATTTTTTCCTAAGAGTCACCAAAGTGTTATCAGATTCAGCAGGAGGGCAGTTAATGTGGAAACAAACAATTAAAGCTAACATGTTCTCTGCAGTTATGCTTAAATTTAAAAAGAACTGTGTTAAAATGAGAAAGTTGTCTAAGATGAAGCTGAAAGATGCAAACGAAATATTTAACTACTGGATCTTTAAGTGATTGTGTCCAATGCTGCTGAAGACATCATAGGCCCTCACAGATCTAATGTGTAAATAGGCAGGCCTGAAAAAAATCAGGTCAAGCGTCAGCTATCTGGAGGAATCAAAGTTATTACTATATTTTTTGTGTACATATCAGGAACAAAAATCCTGTAGAGGATCTGCGTATCCACTTGATTAAGTTATCAGTATAAAAAGTACTCAGAAAGAGCATGACTGTGGCAGAGAAGCTAAACAATATGATGTTTACTGCTAACTAGGAAGATTCTCAAGCTGAAATCCCTTTTTATTTTTGTGAGGAAAGAGAGGGATTGTCTTGCAATCTGTGCTGTTCAGTATAGTAATAGAGAAGGTGGTAAAGGGAGAGAGCAGTCAAATGAGGCCGTTTGCTGTTGTTAGAGTTGTTCTCCCTTCTGAAGAAGGAGAATGAAGAACTGAAGGAGATACAAAACTGGGTGACTGGGCTACAGGGCAGCAGGGTTGGTTGATGGCTGCGTACAGGAACCAATAGAGTAGGTAGGACTCTCGAGCCTGAAAAAGTAAGAGACAAGAAAATGTGAAAGAATATGTTTCTGCAGAGTGCCAGGAGATCTGCAGGACTTACGTGAGATGACAGAGGATGTCTCTGGCAGAGATGTAGGAGAACTTACTGTAGATGAATAAGCTTACATGTACCCAAACTAGATAAGTACTTCAGAGAGAAATACTTCGACAATTCAAAAACAGACCAACTGTGACAAGCTCCAGAAAAGACTGAAATACAAAAGAATTGCAGACTAGGAGTGTATTTGAAGGAAGTTGTTAAATATACTTGTGCTGTTGTTATGATGTCCTTCGGTCACTGTTTGAGATAGACTACTGGGCTGTGTTCATTTCTTGTCCAAACTGATATGGCCATTGAGTTCTTATCTAATTACGGGATGAATTCGATATCTAAGATCTATTTCTACTCATGTTGTGATTTAGCCTGTGGGCAGCTAAGCACAACAGAGCTGTCTGCTCACTTCCCCCCTGCCCCCCAAGATGGGATGCAGGAGAGAATCAGAAAAAAAAGTAGAACCTGTGGGTTGAGATAAAGACAGTTTAATAAGACAGAATCAGAAAGGAGGGATGATAATAGTAATAAAGAATACACAGAACAGATGATGCACAGTGTAATTGCTCACCACTCACTGACCAGTGCCCAGGCAGTCCTCAGGCAGAGGTTTCTCACCCTAGCCAATGGCACCGTATGGTGTGAAATATCCCTTTTGCCAGGGTAGGTCGTCTGTCCTGGTTCTGTCCCTTTCCAGCTCACTGCGCCCCCACAGACCCCTGGCTGGCAAGACAGTATGGAGAACCTGAAACTTCCTTGGCTCTCTGCAGCACTGCTCAGCAAAAGCTAAAATGTATCAACACTGTTTCTCTCTTAAAGCAAAAACCCAACATCATACCAGACGCTATAAAGAAAACTATAATCTGAAACCAAGACGTGTACTAACTCTCTATATAATTGTTTATATATAAGCTTTTTATATACGGTTAGATACAAATGAGAAAAAGATTTTATGCGTGTAAGTAAATTTCATGCTTGTTTTCTTTCTTTTAGTGTCATTTTATGGTGATAGTTTTGTGGCATTGAAGATGGCAGAAGCATTCTCTCAGACAGCCTTACAGTTAAGATTTCTAACAAGCAAGCCACATGGATTGCTCTTTCTTGCAGCTGGGAAGAGAGATTATTGTTTGATGGAGTTACAGTCAGGAAGTCTGCAGGTATGATTTGTAATTATAGCAAAAAAGATGCATGTAGATTCTGCTGTTGAGTTTTTCTTTAAGCTGTTGTCAGTAACAGTTCTCAAAGTTTATGTTTAAAAAACTGGGAAAAAAATTAAAAATTAAAAAAAGTTTGTTTAAAAAAGTCACATAATATTTTTTGAAATTTTCAATTAAATTATTTGTTTCTTACAACGATAGTTAATAAGAAGCTAGTTATTTAGAAGCCTCCTAGATCTCTAGAAAGTCGTAAGATCAAAATCACTCTGTTCAAGGCATGAGGCTCAATGAGGTAAAATTTCAGATTTAAAGCTATTAACATCTTAGAAAATGCTGGGATCCAAATAATAACTTTTCTTGAGAGCAGTCCATTCCCATTTCTTCAATTAAACAAGTCAAATTTGTGATGTCAAATGAACCTACACAAATACTTAATAAGACTTCTTTTTTTAATTATATTTTATGAACGATATGCTTAATATGAAAAGTAATGAAATTTAACCTAGCAAGTCTCTGTGAATATATGATTGTAAAAAGGGTTACTTTGGATTTTGATATATTTTTAATTTATTCTTGCAGTTGAGAATCAACTTTGGCATGGGAGAACAGATACTGCGTTCTTGGCAAAGATCTCATCTGAATGATTTAGCTTGGCACTTGGTTGAACTGCATCATGAACATGATAACGTCACATTGTTAATTGATAAAAATGATAGGACTACTGCAAAAATGCCTGGATTTCTCTATGAATTAAATGTTGATCATGGATTCTACCTAGGTGGTACTGCTGAACTTGATGTTCCTTACCTCGTTGGAGGACTGCCCAGCTTTCGAGGATGTATTGATGATGTGTCGTTTAATCAGCTAGACATTCTGATGCCCCTGAGATCTTCTGGCTTTAAAAATGTCCATGAAGCTTCAGTGGGATGCAGCGATGAGTTCTTTGCAGGTGAAGATGAACCCATCAGTTTTTTTAGTTCCAGATCCTATGTTTCTTTCCCACTGTGGAATGTTGATGGTGAGGGAATCTTGGAGTTTGCATTGCAAACATCAGCTGCACGTGGCTTGCTGCTTTATCATCCTGGACAGGAAGGAGATTTCATTGCAATGGATGTAGAAGATGGATTGATTAAAGCCTATTTTGGAAAGCATAAAAGTAGAACCCACCTTTCCTCTCATAGGCCAGTCAATGACAGTCAGTGGCATTATATTAAGCTGAAATTTACTGCGGAATATTTACAACTGACATTGGATAAAGAAACTGTGAAAAAATCATTCCCTCCCCAAAACAAGCTGCCTCTTCTGAAGGGTTCTCTCTTCGTAGGTGGTGTAGATGACAGTAAACGATTGGAAGTGATTAAGTTAGAGCTAACCTCCATGTCTGGGAAGTATGCCAGAGGAAGGTCCTTTCAAGGTTGCTTGAGAGACCTAAAAGTCAATTCAGAAAAGAAATCACTGAAGAATGTTGAAGTAACAAAGGATATTTCTCCTGGATGTGAAACAGAAAATGCTTTTAATACAAATCTTTCCTTGGAGATGGCTGTAAAATATCCTACTGTAAAAGCAGCCCCGACACTTGCCATTTCCCCCGAACGCTCTGTCTCTCTGGGACAGGAAGATAAAAATCACTTTTTAGTTCTGAGTAACCTGATTGTTCAAGAAGGTGGGCAAGCCTCAATTGAATCTAAACATATTCAAGTCAATTTAGACTTTCAGAAATTAGGGATTAATCTGTCACAAATTCTTTTTGAAATAAAGGAACCACCATCATATGGGAACTTGAAACTAGATATTGAACCAGTGCAGGAGGTAAATGTGTTTACTTTGCAGGATGTGTGGCAAGGGAAGATTCTGTACATCCATGGCGGTTCTGAAGACACTTCTGATTATTTTAATTTCTCCATTTCTGCAACCAACAGAAAGATTATGCCTCCATATTTGCAAAGAAATGAGGAGTATATGTTTAGCATTATCGTCACTCCAGTAAATGATGCTCCTGAGATCACACTTGCTGAGGGAAACTTGCTGCTTTTGATAGAAAACTCAAAGAAACGTTTGACTAGTGACTTGATAAAAGTATTAGATAATGATACAGATCCTCTGGAGCTCAGTCTTTCAGTGCTTGGAAATCTGAATGCAAATGCAGGATATTTAGAAAATTCAAAGCATCCTGGGAAAGCTATTACTACTTTTTCTAATGAGGACTTACAAAAAGGCCATGTTTTCTTTGTCCACACAGGTGTCAGGAACTCAAGGATTGTTCTGAGAGCAAATGATGGTGAGAAAGTGAGCAACACTGTTGTGTTACGCATCATGGCAATTCCTTTGGATTACAAAGTTGTTAGCACCTCAGGAATAAAACTTGTCCAGGGTGCTACAGCTCTAATCACACCCAGGCATCTGACAGTTCAAACAAATGCCAACCTTCAAGAGCTGGAGATACGGTATGAGATTACAGATGCACCCCAGTTTGGGGAAGTTCAAAGGCAGCATTCAAGGGGGGAATGGAAACAAGTCAGCTCTTTCTCTCAACGCTCCATTCAGCGCAGCCGTGTGAGATACTGTAGCACTTTTAAAGAAATTCAGCTGGAAAATGTTACTGACCAATTTAAATTCAAAGTTAGCATAGGAAACAGAATAAGTCAAGAGTATGTGTTTCCAGTCCAAGTGAAATGGTTAAGGTACAGTTTACTGAAATATGCTCCTCTAGAAATAGAAAAATCTATAAAGAAATACTTGAATTCAGATAATCTTTTTGCTGTTCTTGTGGGTCAGGAAATACCTGAAGATGAGCTTCATTTTAAATTGCTGTCCTTACCAAAGAGTGGACAAATACTGCTTAATGACCAGTCTTTGAAAGAAGATTCAGTCTTTAGCCAGAAAGATATTGCTGATCAAAAAGTGGCATATGAATTAATAAGCAGGTATCGTGAAGACAACCATGATTCATTTAAATTCCTCATATCTACAAAGTATCTGGAATCAAATATCTTTGACTTTGAAATCTACATCAAATCAGATTTTAGAAACATAATTTTAATTAATAATGGCTTAACTGTTACTGAAGGTGGAGGAGAATTAATCACAAGCTCAAGATTGTTTGTGCAAACGCTGGATAATAAAACTTTCCAATATACAGTTTTAAAGTTTCCTAAACATGGGAAATTAAAACTCATTAGTTTTTCAGATTCATTTGAGAGTAATGGCAATCTCACCACTTTCACTAATAAGGATATAACTGATAAGCGTCTTATGTATGTGCATGATGATTCTGAAACAGTGTTTGATGAATTTCTTGTCAGAGCTTCCAGTGAAGAATCAAGGGAGTGGGCAAACTTTTATCCTGAAGTAGGACCTTCCTCAGTAGAAATTAAATTCAACATTTCTGTCCAGCTGAAGAATGATGAAAAACCAGTACGTGTTGTTGATAAAGTATTTAACGTTGTAAGAAATGGACAGCGATTATTAACTTTGGCAGATCTTTGCTATCATGATCCTGATTCTGATTTTGAAGATGGGCAGCTGCTATACACAAGACGTGGCATTTCCAATGGGGATTTGGTGCTAACAAATGATTCATTGCACAGACTCTATCAATTCAAGCAAGCAGACCTGGAGCAAAAGCAAGTCTTGTTTATACACCATGGTGCAGATTTTGGGCGTTTTGTGCTTTTTGTGACAGATGGCAAACACTACACGTCTTTCCTTCTAGAAGTTAATGCCACTGATCCGTATATTAGCTTGGCAAATAATACAGGCTTGTTGGTTCAAAAAGGAAAAGAGGAAATTGTTACAACAGCTAACCTAAGTGCTATTACAAACCAAGACATCAGAAATGATCAAGAGATTACATTTGAGATAACCGCTTTCCCAAAATATGGAAGAATATCTGTAAATAATTTAATGATAGACTCCTTCACTCAGCTTGATCTGATAAGGGGGTATGTGACCTACAGGCATGATGACAGCAACAACCTTATTGACACATTTAAATTCACAGTCCATGCTAAAAATGTGCATCTTGATTCTACTGTGCATGTTCGTATGTATTTGGAAAGTCATCAGTGGCCACCAAGGATTGTGAACAATAACAGTCTCTTAGTTGAAGAAGGAAAACCAGTTAAGATCAGTAAAGGAAAACTGCAAGTGAGTTAATTGTGTTGTTAGTTAACTGTATTGGCCATTTCCCCATTCCAGTACCAGGTTTTCTTCTCTGCTTTTTGAGCCATTGCAGAATCTGCAGTCTCTCTTTCACCAAATGTTTTTCTTCTATAGCTCTTTTTGGTTTTCACATTCTGGAGAGTCTGACAGTAGCAGTGGGCTTCCACTGCTAGGAAAGAAAACCACTTATATTAAAGAAACAGAAGGACTGACTGTAGTCTTTGACACTGCTAGGTACTGGTGCTTGAAAAGGTTATTATCTTGTGTGTTTGTTTTAGTTGTGAGAGCTTTTTGTATTTATTTTATTGTATCATCCTGATTTAAGCTGGTGGACTATGTCAGAGAAGAAAGGATTTCTTTTCATTCATTTGGGTAGCTAGGCCAGTTAATACTGGTCCAAAATTTTAAAAGCATCAAGTCACAAACACTAGTGTTATCTCATTTGTTAATACTAGTTTATGCTCCCTACTGTCTACTCGTAGCCTTAACCACCACAAGGGGGCTGCTGCAGCACACTGGTGTGTTGACTGTAAGTCCATGCCATCAAACACATGCCTTTTTCAAGAACTATTGTATTTTAAAAATCTGCAGATATACCTGTACCGCAGACAAGGAATGCCAATTAATTAGGTAGATGATCCCGTGGTTAAAACTGACAAATTCAATGCAAGAGAATTAAATAATTTCTCATATTTCTGTTCAAGTAATTCTGAGGTGTGTTTTTCCAATTTAAGGTTGCCCATGAAAACAGTCCTCCATCTGAGATTGTGTTCACAGTGAGACAGCTTCCATCTCATGGATACATTCGGAAGTTTTCATCTGAAGGGAGTTATCTTGGTGCCGACCAAAAGCCAGTTCTGACCTTCACACAGCAAGATGTTGATGAGGGCAAAGTTCAATATGTGCAGACAGTTTCTGACCAACTGAGTGACTGTTTTTCTCTGGATGTGACCAATGGTGTCCAAACAGTGAGTGGAATAAAAATCTCAGTTGACATTATTCCCGGAATGATTCCCTTGAAAGTAAAGAACTTCACAGTAGTTGAAGGTAGCTCAAAAGCCCTTGTGGAAGACTATCTAAAAATTTCTAGTAGACACTTTGCAGGACTCAGCTATGAAATTATTTTAGTTGACCAGCCAAAGCACGGGTATTTTGAAGATTCTCATGCTCCTGGAATAAAGTTAAACAAATTTACCAAAAAACAGGTAATACATTTAGATTCATTATCATGATTAATTCTTTGTCCATAGTTATGATTAACTCTTTCCTCATGTTGTTAAATGCTAATTTTTGTCTGGAGTGGGAGGATTTAGTGGGAGGTGGTGAGATGCAGGAGTTTGAGCTTTGGGCCTTGTAACAGAGATATTGCTGCTGGTCATTTGGTGTTCAGAGGAGGGTGTCTGTTTTTTGTGGTCAACCACATCACTTCCTGGGTGCCAGTGTTCAAACAAAGCAGTGTACAGTAGTCACAAGTGACTGATGAGCCCCTTGCACTCTTGGGTATATCTTGAGAAGAGCTGGCCAGGTGAAACAACACGTAAATTGAACAAGGAGAGATGTGGAAACATTTTTTCTTGTTTGTTTGGTTGGTGGTTTT
>PPHD01010030.1:0-20049 GCA_002909625.1 Bambusicola thoracicus | reverse complement strand
GCTTGGGCCCCCAGCAGAAGGACATGGAGCCGTGCCCAGAGGTGGGCCATGAGGGTGCCCAGAGGTTGGAGCAGCTTCCTGTAGGGACAGGCTGAGAGCTGGAGGTGTTGGGTCTGGAGAAGGTAAGGCTCACTGAGACCACCCTGCAACCTTCCTGTTCTTGAGGAGAGCGACTTTGTGTGAGGGCAGATAGCTCACAGATGCTCACAGTACCCCTGGCCCAGCCAGGCACTGCTCCCCATTGCCACTGCAGGCTGCTCTGCCGGGCACACGTGTGTGGGGGGCAGCAGCACAGCAGCGAGCTGGGGCCGGCAGTGGGGTCATGGGGAGGCAGCTTTGTGTTCAGTGTCCATTAGACCAGAGTGGAAGTGAAGGAGGCCCAAATAAAGGGGAGATCCCAAGTCTGTGAATTTAAAAGCTGGATGAGTTTCAAAGTCCAAACCAAGCATCAAACCCCTCAGACACAGCTGACTGGAGATGAATGTGACGACTTAACCTAAAATAAAGCTTATTTCTCCTTCCTATGCAAACTACCCAAGCCAAGCCTCCTGCAGCTAGCAGCTCCACCGCTTTGCAAAAGAAAAACTACTTCTCAACTAAACCCAACATATTAAAATATTTGTTTTTGTTGAAAAGATAGACCGAGTCTTGTGATTCGTTATTTACTATTCTGGTAACCCTGGCTGCATCTGCAGCCGATAGTGTTTCCTCAGAGACAGATCAGATTGCTCTGGCTGGCAGCCAGCAGGCATGTGACTGCAGCACGGGGAACCTCCATGCCGAGCCCGCAGCCGCGCACACGGAGCAAGGGCAAGGATTAACTGCTTGCCAGCCCTGCGAGCACGCAGGAATGCTCTCCTTCGTCTGGTGAGGAAACAAAACAAAGCCATCAAGCTAATAATAAAAAAAAAGAAACACCAAAACATATGTAATTTTTAGGAAAAGCACTGCTTTTTTTTTCTTTGGTTAGCCGGATTAAAAAAAATAAAATGCTAGCAATTAACGAAGTTAACCCTTTTGAGTATCCCCTTCCCTTACTCGCCTTCCCCCAGCATCCCAGTGCCCTGCAGCATCCCATGGTGGCACACCAAGGGGGCACAGCTGGCAGCAGTCCCTGCCCTCATGGGGCTGCAGTGTGCTTAAAGTGTTTGAAATCTGGAAATCATAGAAGGGTTGGAAGGGACCTTAAAGATCATCCGGCCCCACCACCAGCTGCCCCCAGAGCTCAGGCTGCCCAGCACCCACCCACAGCCTCGGGCTTCTCCAGGGATGGGGCACCCACAGCTCTGGGCAGCACTGCCGGCGCCTCACTGCCCTTGGAGTAAAGGATTTCTTTCTCAGATCTGACCATAATCTCCCCTCTTTTAGTTTAAAGCTATTCCCCATTGTCCTATCACTATCAGACATGTAAGAAGTCGCTCTCTCTCATTTTTATAAGCTCCCCTCATGCTCCAGGGAAGCTGAAATCAGCACGCGTGGGAGTGAGGGGCTGGGCACTCTGAGGCTGTGGGACTGCTCACCAATGGGACTGGTAGCTGGGGGAGGGAGCAGCCTCTTGGTGAGAGGTGATGGCCTCAGGTTGTGCCAGGAGAGAATCAGGTTGGATATGTGGAGAAACTTAGTGGCTGGGCACTGGCACAGGCTGCCCAGAGAGTAAAGGGTCACCAACCTGGATGCGTTCAGAATGGTGGGGATGTGGCACTGGGGGACACGGTCAGTGGGCATGGTGGGGTGGGCTGGGGGTGCACTTGGTGATCCCAGAGGTCTTTTCCAACCTCAGCAACTCTATGAGGCAGCATCCCTGCAGCTCCCCTTCCCCATCAGCAAGGCGCTGCTGACCCTGGCACAGTGCTGGGAGCTGCAGTGTAATGACAAAGCTTAGCAACTTCTTGTGCAGTACTTCCAAAAAGAAAAAACATCAGTGGTTTGTAAAACTTACTGCACATCAGTTTACTCCCTGCCCTCATTCCCTCCTCCCATAGTGCAGGAGTGGGGTTTCCCTGTGCAGGGGGTAAAACCCACTGCTGCTCACAGCACCGTAAGCTGCTTAAAAACTGCTGGCATAAAGCAGGATGGAATCTGGCTGCCAGGAAGGAGCAGAGGGTGTTTCCCTGGGCCTGCACACACTGCCTCCTCAGCACTGCTGCCTGCTACACGGGTGCCCATCAGCTGCAGAACCAGCACTGCGTCGGCCCTGGGGACTGAGGGAGCTGAAATGTTTATGCAAGTACAGTGGCTTATTTCATAAGTCATGTGTCTGCACATCTGACATCCACAGAGAGTTTTAAGCCTTTAAGTCAAGTGCTCATAGCCAAATCCATCACCACTTTAGAACACAAGAATTGGTGCAAAATGAGTAATGGCACAAGGGCAGTCCTGGAGCTGGGCACCACATCGATGGTGACTGTGCCACTGGCATCGATCTGCAGCAGCAGTCGAGGAAAGCAGTCGTGATATTGCTTTGAAAGCCTGTCCTCAACAAAACATTTTCAAAACAACAAAGTGCCCACAATGAGTTAAAACTGCACAGGATTACGCTTTAGAAATGGCAACCCACTGAAGTCAGCACCCTTCTTCCCTCCAGCAGAATTTGCTTAAGAGGGTAGAAATCAGCACGAGTTTCAGGTTCAGCAAAGGACTCAGGCTCCTGACTTCCCCGTGACTCCAGTGGGGAAGCAGGCACCCAAGGAGATAACAGCGGCCTAAATGGGTTTGCTGAAGCCGTGCCAAAATGTCTTTGCATCCTGTCTTCAGTGCTTTAAGACTCCTTTTTCCCCCTTATTGCACAGACATTGCATTGCTGCACACCGCAGCCCCTGCACGGCACTGCGAGGTCCTTGCAGCTGGGATGGCTCCCAGCACGCTGCGATGAAACCAGCGCATCGCCCAGGTCTGCTGCCCCAGGAAATTCAGTTATCCGACATTAAACTGGATTTAATTCACCTCGTTACGCTATTAAAGAGTAATATTTATATCACCATGGAAACCTCTGCATAAAACTGGTCGTTCCACATGGGGTTACGCAACCAGCGGGTCATGTGTGTGATGTCCTACAATGGCTGGGGTGAGGAGTGCCAGCCCAGGGGACGTGACTGCCCTGCCCAGCCCTGCCCTGTCCAGCTGCACGCTGCCAGGTGAGCTGATGGCACCATGGCACGGCCCTGCTGCGCTGCCCAGCCAGAGCAATGAGCTGTGGGGCAGCCGGGTGGGCCTGCAGGCTCAGTTGTTCTGCGCCCAGCTCCGG
Source organism: Bambusicola thoracicus (assembly GCA_002909625.1). Lineage (NCBI taxonomy): Eukaryota > Metazoa > Chordata > Aves > Galliformes > Phasianidae > Bambusicola > Bambusicola thoracicus. The sequence goes on along the minus strand of PPHD01010030.1, from coordinate 16,805 downwards.
GTACCCAGCCCTCCTGTCACTCTGAGACTGTTTAACTTGGACGGAAATGGAGAATGTGCAAAGTCCACCAAGTGGGGGGGAATGTTCTGGGGGAAGTTTCGGGGAAAGCAGCTGGGGGATGCTGTTATCAGGGAACGGGAATGCAAAGGAACTGCTCAATGAGAGGAGGGGGAGGGCAGGAAGAGCAGAGCAGAGGGAAGCCCGTGGCTGCTTGGAGTTGCTGAACTCGTCTCAGCCCCCTGGGCAGAATCTGCGGCTCCCAAAAGTTTTGCACACCCTCTGCTCGGCTCTTGGCACAGCTCATCCCATCCACGTGCTCTGCCGCGCCTCCTGTCCCTACCCAACACAGCCCCTGCACTTCCCTGGGGGGAGGGTTTACAAATACAAACAAATCAAAAATGTACAGTGCCCTTCCCGTGAAACACCACCCAGCCCATGGTGCTGAACTACAGAAAAATGAGTGAGCCCTCAGGATCCTTCCTGCTGCATGACATACCTCCCAATATCAGAATTCTCTGGTTTAAACATCAGCACGCTGTCTGCTGTCATGTCTTCAAAAAGGAGCTCTATGCTGGTTGTGAAAGGAAGCACCCTACCACTCCCATCTGAGAGGGGATGAATCACTTGAAACAGATGGATTTCATTTTATTTCCCTCCCCATTACTTAAACTATGGAAAGAACATACAGTTAAATGTCAGGGACGTGCTTATCTGCATTACTATGTATATTAACTGCCGAGAGAGGCTCTCTGCAGGTACTGATAGCAAGAGATTGCAGCGGTGTATTTTCCTGGGTGAAGAAGACAGATCTCCTTCCCAGTACTGGTTATCTGAAACTCATTCAGAGAGAAGAATTTAGAGCGGGGTGAAAGTCTTGCTTTGCTCACACATCAGGAAAATACCGACCAAAGGGGCCCAAAGTGGGCTTGCAATTCTCACCCCTCAGTGGGTCTCAAGACAAGAGGCTGCTGGGAGCTCATGATCACCTAAAGCACAGAAATTGTTGGTCACTTCTGTTCTGCTCAGACTGAGCCCTCGTGGATACGCACGCTTGGCAAAGCCAAAAACCACAAACAGAACAGGATGGCCTGCTATCTCCAGGGCCTCAATGGTTCTTACTTTTAAAGGAGACGTTAGATGTTATACACTACATTTCTAGAACAGAAAACATTTTCCTTCTGAGATAAGACCTCCAAAGTTTGGAAAATCCTGCACTAAGGAGGAGGACCTCCTAGATTACTTAAGTGCTTTTGAAGAAACGGCCACAAAAGACAGGAGAAAAACTGCTCACCTGAATTCATTGAGGGCATCAACAATCCTGTTATAGGCCAAACTCCGCTGACTGGCATCAGCTGATCTTCGACTCATTTTCATAGCCTTGAAAACAAGCATTAAACAGATAAGTAACACCAGACATAGCTACAGAAGCACAGAAAATGGAAAACAAAGTCATGTGTTTGACTTTATCTGTCATGCAGCTAGTCATGCAAATAACTTTTTTTTAAGTGATAAAATGATGGTACAAGTGCCAGCTTTCCTATCTGAGAAAAAATAGGTGAGGCACATGCCTTTGCAGCCTCATTCTCCTGTGCTTCTCATCGTTAAAGGCATAACAAGGGTCAAAGTTTTTACTGCAGTGGCAAAGTAACCACTAAGTATTTCCTAGAAGAGAGATTTGAAGCAACTCTAACCACATATTTGAAAGTTTCCTACGTATCAGAATCAGGGGCTTAAGATAAAATAAATAAAAGTGGAAAGTGAAAAGCATGACATTTATTTACAGTCTGAAATATCCTAGAGATAGGCTCTTATCCTGCAGTCCCCCAGTGCTCAGATACAGCTGAAGCAGGGAAGTAAAGGCAGCCTTGAAAGCACCTTTCTCCCTTTGCTGATCCACAGCTTGCTGGGAGCCGATGCAGCCTAAGGCCTGATGTCATTTCAGCAGTCTCTGTAGCATAACACAGCAGTTCTGTCTGCACTCTGTGTTGTACTTTAGCAAGCAATAGGAAACATCAGAGACGTTGTGGAGCACAGAACCTTGCTGGTGCAGTTTCAGTATCAGGCAGCAAGTTGATCCCACTTTTGTAAACAAGAGTTGGAAATGAAATCTGGAAGGGCTGAGGGGGAACACACAGCAGTACAAGCAAAAGAATCAGAAGAGGCTGTGTTTACCTGTTCTATTGCACTCTTCAGTTTGTTCATATGACTCTCAAAAAGTGGGAAGTGTGAGAAGAAGAATTCGTTAAATTTGTTGTTTTCATCTTCATCTCTTGAGAGTGAAAAAATAACACCGATTGCTATCTTCTTCTTCCTAACAATTCCTGGGCTAGGACCAGAGCTGTCATCTGACAAGTTAAAGCTTTCATCCATGGACCTTGGAACATGGGAAAAATGGAGAGTTAATGCAACCCACTGTTTAAAGTTGTACCTTGGTTTTCCTGTGTAATTAAATTCCAAAACATTTAACTTCGATAAACAACTTTTGTTTGCAGGTGTTGTCAAATCCACACCATCAGTAACCCTTTGCAATTCTTCAGAAGCAGCCATTAGCTGACCCTGCAGACAGACAATCTGGAGCCAGATTCAAAGCATCCGTGGGATTAGAACACCTTATCCTCACTCTCTCTTACTTCTACCAAGAATGTGCATTTTGAGTGGGATTTTAGGGCTTCTCATCCTCAAAAGTACAGCCTACAGGTTTATATTTTGCTAAAGGTCTCCCAGTTAGTCCAGCATTATCAATCCCTGCTCACCATCGAGGGAAGACCCCGTTCTCCAAGCTGGTTGTCTGGCTGCGCCGCCAACGCCTCTGGTAACTGCTGGCACAGCTCTTGTTGAAGGAGGAGCCCGGAGATGGAAACGGAGTGATGAGCAGACTGCTAAGAGATGCTGCAATAATTAAGAGATACGTATATAAATCTCTCTGGAAGAAAGAATATTTGGAAAATAATACCAGCAACCAAACTATGCCCCTGAATATAAACTGGTGTTGCTCACAAAGTGCCTTCTCTTTTGCTTATCTATGCTTCTCATCTAAAAATAATCAGTCTATAACAACATTAGCAAGCTACACAAGCACTGCAAGGGTGGGACAGTCTTGCAGCTTTATATAATAAGCAGCGCACAGGCTGCACCTTGCTCATCAACCCTGAGTATTGGGAAATAAATTCTCTGTGGAAAGGAGTAATGCTAAGCGCATCTTTAAAAGCCTTCCCAGCCCAACCCCTAAGTGCCCAGCCCCATGAGTGGGGATGGCGGTGGCTGGGGGGCACTGGGGATGCTAGCTCATGTTTTAACATTAACACCCTCCTCAGTTTGGTAAGGAGATGACAAGCACTGCTTGGAAATGCCATCTACTCATTTCAATATTTAATTTGGCTTGCCTATTTGCAGTGTGCTTTAGTAAATCACACTGCTGTTCAGACCCCAGGCTCTGCAGGGCTCCTATGAAACAAACACTCTCAGTGCCTGAGGCAGCAGACCCATGAATGCTTATATCGATCAAAAAAAAACCATCACTTTTCAGCACAGAAAGTACTTTATGATGTCTGGATGTTTCAGTAAGAAGACAGATTAGCATCTACTGTCTATTACTGAATGTTTTCTGAACTTAAAGGGTTAATGGAACTGACATTACCAGATCTTGCTATACCGCTGTCCCTGTCCTCATTCTGCTCCCTCCCAGGCATATCCATAGGGTTGCTGTGAACTGTAAAACAAGGAATACCAATTAGCAGGGGAATATACAGTTCCTTTCTTGTTTGCCGATCTCCATGTAATTAATGAAACAAAAACATGCTCATTAATTCAGATCAACAGCACCGCACAAGGCCATCACCAAGAAAGGCTGCTTAGCTGAGTGAGCCAAAGCACTGATTTGAAAAGCTCGTGTGTAATTTTCTGAAGTCCATCTATCTATTTTAGTCCAAATTGCATCAGGCTCACATTCACAGTTTTTTTATATCAATAGCTTTCAGTAAAGTTTTATTCTCCTCAAAGGATGTTCACCACATAGCCCAGAGCATAGACAAAAAAATCAACACTTCATTCCTCTAACAGCATTCCCAGCTATTAAATAATGGTAAAAGGATTTTACAATGCAGTCTTGAAGAAAATAAATACTTCTAAATTGCAAGCAGTGCATTGGCTGTTCAACAAAGCCGAAAGCTGTCCAGAATCACAGTCTGCATATACAGAAGATCAAAAGTGTATCAGGCTTAACAGCCTCTACACGTGATGTATTTTACAAACACGCCTGTGAAATAGAAGCTACTCAGCCATGGAAATAAGACCCATCTAATAAAGGCAAGAGACATCCACTTTATATCAGCGTAGGTTAGCTTTAATTGTTACAGCTTGTTGGAAGCGAATCCAGATGAAAGTAGCTCAATGCTGTTGTGACAAATTACTTCTGAAAAGATGAAATCTTGTATACAAAAAAGTATACAAAACAGGAAAACCAACCAAGCAGCCCCAAAGAGAGGTATTTAAATACCCGCTGTCCTCTGCACCCAGAAAGATAAGAGAGCAGAGATTGCCGTCCGTTTTGTATTTAGAAAAGATAAGTCTTATTTCCAGGGCAGTGCTACCAACGCACACGTGGCTGTCCCAGCAGCTACACTAGGCACACAGCACAGCACACAGCACACTGCAAACCTGCAAAGAAAGAGGCGCTCCGGATCAGGCGGAGCGGACCTTGTTCAGAGAATGCCCGCCTGGGGCTGCAAAGCTGTGAAAGACCTACATGGCAAAACGTAAAATACACATGAAAGAATGAGGTTAGTAAAGCAGAACAGTCCGGAGGGAGGGGGCCAGGGCAGGGAGAAGATACAAGCCAACATAAATGCAGAGTAACGTTCGCAGGAGAACAGCTCTTACGCTTAACAAGAACGTTGATTCAAGGAGCATGGCTCACAGTGGAACGACACGCTACTTATGACATTAAAATAATAGACAAAGCTTTACACCATTTCCCATACAAGGACAGGGCTTCTGTCCGTGGCCTTTATTTATTTTTATTTTTCTGAGTTGAAAATGATTAATTTATGCAGGCTCCGAGCCCAAGCTGACCACAAACAGGAGATTCATGGGGGAGGACAATGTTCGTTTTAACATCAGGCTGTGGGGTGTCTGAGCAGCGCTGTCACTGAGGAGAGGAGCAAGCAGACATCGCTCTTGGTGGAACCAAGAGAAGATGCCAGGCTGAAGGAGCTGCTCTGAGAGCAGTCAGTGTGCTGCATCAGAGAAATGAGCATATAGAAAGCACAGCGTTAGCAGTCTTCTTAGTGGCCCACACTGAGAGTACTATGGGCTGCAGGTATCCAAAGGAAGGAGTGTATGTACCGCACACAGAGCTGGGTATTCTAACAAGTTAGTTGTTAGCCCCTCTGCTAGCCTGGAAGCTACTGATCATGCAAGGTTTCCTGATTACAGAAAACACGAAGGTTGCACCTCTGCAAAGCTCCCTTCCATTCTCATGGCTCTTCATTCCTCAGTAAAGGAAGGGACATGTCTACTGCTTCGTTTCTCTGTGTTTTGGTCTTTATCCAGCGTATCTAGAGAAGCAGCTTGTAGATAGTTCCCAACCAAAACACACAGAGCCTCCTCCTGCTGCAGGCCAGCAAGGGCCAGTGAGTGAGAAGCAGTCTTTGGTATTCGACACCGTTGTTAGAAATGCTGCAGTTACAGATTAACTTCTTTGCCTACTTTACCCATGGTTCCCCATGTGCTGAAATAGGAACTGTAAACAAACACTGCTGAACAGAATGACAACGTGTGCAGCTCAGCTGCAAAGCACTTCCAGCATCCTCCTCCCGCAGGCACCTCCTCCCTCCCTGCTGGGTGCCCAGGTGCCACGGGCTGCTCCTGCATCAGATTCAGCCTGAGAGCTCCAACAGCTCCACGTGAGCTCACAGATTACGTGATGTAACAAACACTTTTGCCAGCACAAACCACAACAACACCTTAGAAGTCGATGAGTAGGGTTCCCCTGTCTCACATGGGAGAAGTCAATAGGGAGGAGGGAAGCAGACGCTTGCACCCAGCAAGAATTAGGACCACGTAAAAGACAGAAACCCACTAACAAAGACATCAGATTCACTCCACACTTCCACAACCCCAGAAAAGTACATTTTACAGCAATATTCTGGAAAGCGTAAAAAGAAATCCCTTATTCCACCTACCATAAAAAACATCTTGTTTGGAAATCAAATGATCTAAACCAAATGGAAGGCAAGATGTGCTCCCATCTGAGCAGTGAAGTACGGTGTCTTTACTATTAGATTTCACATTAGGCAAAGTCAACATCCTCCACTTTGTTACCTAATGCAGACAGAGCCTTGACCCACAGCACTCCCACAAACGCTGACAGTCAGAGACTCCAGATGGTTTTTCAAGACTGCTTAGCTTCCAAGATCAGACCAAAGAAACAATCTGTCTAATCTGATCAAAAACTAAAGTGCAACTGTGCAAGGTTAACTTAGCATGGAATCTACAGCCACATGTGTTCAGGTGGCCAGAGTACAGAACAGAATGGAAATTATTAACAAAAATAAAATTGGGGAACTAAGCCAGGCAGAGTCAATCCTGCCCGATCCGAGATGCGGAGCTCAGAAAGCTCTACAGATTATTTTCCAACATTTTCTGCACTTGAGTTTAGATATATTTAATATTTCTCTATGGAGTTTTATACACACACATACAGCTGCATTTAATTAAGCCACTAATCATTCTTTGAACTGCCTAATTTCTTCACCTCTTTTCCACATTAACATTAATTTTCTGTTAAGATCTTAGCTTTCCTATTTTTGCACTTGATTCTACTTAGACTTTCATATTCTAGAGCCTGTGCTTACTCAGTTAAAGATACCAGGAAATAAAATCTGTTTGTAATTACCTATATTCCCAAGAAGTCCGTTCATAATTGTACTGTGGTCGGGCTTTAACGTATTGCTGTCTTGATTAATGAACTCAAGACTGTCCTGCAACCTAAAAGACCCAGAAAACAAAACATACAACAAAAAGAGTGATTTGTATTTCAGTAAAACACAGTGTTACTATATTAAGGCTCAGATAGAATGGACAAGAGAAGAACGCAGGCTTACACAGCCACATTCTGAGCTGGGTCAATTAACACATACAAAATTAAACGCTGAACAGTCCAAAGCCAGATCTGCATATATGCAATAAGAATCATTTCTAAAGGACTCACGTATTCAGACTTCCGTAGATGCTGCTTCCAGTGCGAGCTGTGAAAACCTTGCTGAGCATCAGCTGAGGAGGTGAGCTAGAGGACAGAGAGAAAGATGTCAGCCAGAAGCAGTGCCAAGACTGATTTTCATTTCCATTTCACACCCTTCCAGGTTATAATTTACAGCTCTAAACACAACAGCCTTTTGTGCCCAAAGTGATATCAGAATAATTTTAAAGCAAACTCAGAAATTCCTTTTACCCAACATTTGTGACATTCAATTCATTTAAAATCAGCACTAAGGGTTACATCTTCTGGCAAAACTAGTGGTAAAAATAAAGATCTTACCGGATCTGGTGAATTTTCAACGTGGAGCCCTTATAGCTCATGGCCACAGAGCCAAACATCATCTCTCCAAGCATGTTGGCATCTGAGGAGCACCGAGAGCCCTGCAGAAAAAGAAATAATCCACTTGTTTAGAAGCACACTTCTACCTAAGGCAATATACACCTAAGGAAAGTTGTCCTTATTTAAAAGATAAACATGCAACATATCTCTCTCTAACAGTCAAATACACCAAGTTGAGCAGTTCAGTACAGACAATGCCAGGAAAGAAAGTGATCTTCAAATTGGCAGTGCAGTAAACTACTAAAATCATCCAACAAACCTAACCCATCTGGGTGGGGGGACGATTCACGCTGCAGGAAGTCAAGGCACTAAGAAGTGTGGAGTGTAATTACACGCTTTGATGAAAGAAGACCATTAAGCCTAAACCTCATCTGTTGGACAGAACCAAATCTGTTGGACAAGAAGTTGCAAGTTCCATGGTGACCTTATACAGGTTGTGAACTGGAGCCCAGCTGGACCAGAGTTTTCTGACAAAGACTGAGTTGTATCTTGGCCACGGATGGTAGTTTGTTCTTGATGCGTCATTCTGTGGTGTTTCCTGGTACACCTGAGATGGCAGCAGGAAGGAGCTGCAGCACTGCACCGCACTGACCATCCCCTGCGGGTGGCTGCTGAGGGCTCACTGCAGGGCACACTGCCTGGCTGCAAGGAGCCAGCACTGCAGGGTCACCACATAGACACAACGCTGCAGACACTGACCTGAAATTTAAACATTCCTCAGGGCAACCAGCTGCAGACAACTGCTCAGATGACAGCCATCATACTTGTGTGCTTTCAGTGACTGAGATTACCAACCCTTTATACAGGGCTGTTTCTTTTCCAGGCTGGCAGCGTATGAGGACTGGCTCTCCATTCCTATCTTGCTCTGAGTAATTCAAAATATTGTGATCATTCACCCACAGCTCTCAAACAGCTCACAGGTATCTGAGGTGTGTGCTAACTCAGAACATTTCCTCAGAGTAATTCTTCCAAAAAAGGGACCCTGAAACCAGGCATGGAAATAGCCTCGTGTTTGGAAACTACTAAGTGCCATATCTCTGTATCCCTTATCCAAGCCCTGAACAAGCAGGATTCCTAAAAAGGCTTGGGATTTATCTAACAATTTTGCCCTGCATCAGGCAGTGAGCTCAGAGCACAATCAAGGACAGGGTGTCCACACGCCGGGTTCCTACAAGGAATGAGGCGTGATATGGAAATGACCACTCGATGTTGCTACTCATGCTAGCCCTCAAAACGAGGACAAGAACAAGGAAATGCTAATCAGCCAAAAAGCAGCACACTTGTAGCACTTCTCGGCTTTTAGCTCTTCTCAAGTGCTCTCAATTAAGATGGCAGAACGTTAACAGCCATACTATTAACCTCTGAAATCTGCTATCAGCGCGAGAAAGATAGGGGACAACTAAAATAGCAATCACAGCTATAAAAATGAGGATGGAATTGCAAAGTTTGCTGGTGTTCATATGACAGGGCAGAATCTGATGGTTTGCTGGGGCACAGAAACACCAGCTTTACTTCCCAAGATTTCACACTGCCAACTGGTCTGGGTGAACTGGAGGCAGAATGGGAAAACTGAAGGTTAGAAGTGGTTGGTGGCTCAGGAGCTCCAAGGAAGGAGAAGCATGAATGGTAAATGCCTCTGGGAAATGATGGGTGTCACCAAATCCAATGTAAGAACACTGCAATTACTACTGCCAAATATATTATGGTTGTTACTTCTAAATCTGTTGCAGATCTCCAACTGAAGAACTTCTTCGGAACCAATGTCAAGCCCTTGATGGTCACTTTTGGTTTCAACTTCCTGCTACCCTGCAAATCTAATTCTAAACATGAGGAAAGAAATGCTTTAAAATAACTTATTGATTTTCCTTGTCAAGAAACCAAATTAAAAAAAGAAAATGAAAATCAGCTGCTTACAAATTTAATTACAGGGATTTCCCTTGTCCCTGAAAGACAGAGACAAGCAATGCTGAAGGCACAGAGTGTGGTACTGTGCACCCCTGGTCTCCTTCAGTCTGGCATTTCACCTGCACTTCATGATGATAACTTCACTTTGCATAACAGAAGCCGCGCATATTTAATGCAGTTAATAAGGAAACACTGCTACAGCTCGACTCTTTGCCTCTAATTCTGCAAAATAAAGATCACTTAAGACCAAAGTAGAGCGCAATCAACTGAGGAAAGGGGTCAAATATTAAAAACTCAGATGAGAAATAGCCAAGGAGCATCTGGCACAAAGGGCCCACCCCCTGGCACTGACAGCTTGGACACAAACCAATGCCCCAGGTCATATTTACAAGCATGCATTTAAAAAAAAAGATTGTAAAATACCAACAAGAGTTTCTTATTGCACATTAGCATACCAGAGGCTGTAAAATTATCATTATTTGGAAATTAGAGTTTTGCATATATCACCCCAAGCACTTACTATTTACTGTACATAATGTCCTATCAATAGCTGAGTACGTATATAAATTAACAATGCTATAGATAAATCTCAAATGTCATAAGAAACAAATCACAGAGAGTTTCAGCCCAGAAAACACAGACTGATAGGCACAGAAGATGTAACATCAGAGCAATAATGTGCAAAAACTTGTATTGCACTTTCCAAAGAACAATTAAAAACGCTCACCTTAAGTTCAACGCATACTGAAACAAGGAAACCAAGAACTATCTAAAAAGTCCTATTAACAGTGTATTGGTTGGACTTCCATTTTATACCATTAAAAAAGCAACAAAAGAACACGTTAAGTAGCTTTCGTGGCTCCAGAATAGAGCACTTAGAAGATAGGAAATAGCAGGCTGACTGATGGCTGGACAAACTTGCTAGGAGCCTTTCATGCACAGCTTGAAAGGACTATGGGGAATGCAGTAAGCGATTCACAACAATACTCTTTGGAAAACCAATTTAAGCTGGAAGCTTCTTGCATGCTTTCTGAGCCAGACACGGCCACACATCCATTCACTAAGACACTGACTAGGTGATATACATGAGAAAACGAGGACTTCAAAAGGAAAACTTTCCACAACTTTAAAACATACAACCATGCTAACCATGAAAATTAATTTCCTTTAATAACGTTGACCATTGTTTGCACAGAGGCTGCTCAGTAGGAGAGAGAATTTCAGGATAGCAGGGGAACACCATTTGTCTTGGTCAGACAATACCCAAAGGAGGTTATTCTGTGCTGCAAGGAAGCTGCTAACCACAGCAAAATGCCCTTCCAGGAAGGCAGGAATGGAAAGCAGACCTTCAGCCCTCACTTTAGTGAAGCTGTGGAAAAGAGCGTGATGAGAAAGAGAAAACAGGAATATGCAGCTCACCAAATATAGCAAGAGTCAACGTGACAGTATGAAAGTCAGCACTGAAAGGTTCTTCATTTATATCTACGGTAGATTAAGACATCAGTAGTACTGTACTTCAGAATACGGCACGGAGATAGCAGCTTCCCTCAAACACACAATTACTTCATTACAAAGAGTGGAAGGGCTTAGTTCTATTTTAGGGTGGCTTAATATAAAACACTTGTGATCCATGGAAGGGGAGATGACAGAAATATATCCGTGTCAGATGACTCTAGCTACTCTCATGGCCAAAATCTCTTATGTAAAATGTAACTCAAGTGCACTGAATCCCTCGTTATAAAGCTGTTACACAGACTGTCCCCATAGACAGCATATTTCTGTGGTGCTTCCCTGACATTGAGGTACTAAGCAAAACGAACTACCTCATTTTTACCAAGATAGGATATGTGTGCCAAGTGTGATCATACTGAACGAGTGTTATCACCAGGTCATAAGACAGAACAAATGCCTTGGAGAAGCTTCTGCTACTCAACACCCATCCTGAGAGCCCCAGCTGGTTGGTTTTAAACTACAGACTCAAAGCTACAGAATTAAACATGATTCGGTCAGAACCAAAGTCTGGTTTTGATTGGAAACTTCTCTCCACCACCAGTATTTAATTTCGAGTGTTTTAAAACATTCAGTACTTCAACTGTTGTATATATTTGACAGTCACACCAAACAAAGGAAGGGAAGACTCACCTGATATTTCGGGCATTGTTCTTTTGCATCGGAGAACGAGGAGGATGAATTGATTGAACTGTCCAAAGAAGAAGAGCTATCTCCTCCAGGCTTCAGCTGGCAACACTTCCCAAACACTCGCACCTGAGCATCGCTGCAGAGTTTCTGAAATACAGATGTGTACCACAGTAAGACCCACAGCCATGAAATCACCAATTAGCAACACTGCACTTACCTGTTTAGGTAAGACATTTAACAGCAGGATGGCTTATGCCCCAGGAAAACGTTTAATAGAACATTTATTACATCTCTTGAAGCATGGCTGGAGGAAAGCAAGCTGAGCTGTTTTACTCCTAACGAACCAGGAGCCAGCAGCTCACTCCAACTCCATTTTCCCAAGCAGCCACCCATCCCTGAAGCTCTACCAGGCTCTTTTCTAGGCCCAGGCTCAGGAAGAAGGATGGCCACAACAAGGGGCTCCCTGTGCGGTCACCGCATTGCCGCTGCCCACGGCAACAGAGGCGGCACAGCAGTGACATGCACAGCCTGCACCATGACAGTGCCGTGCAGCCTGCAGTGATGGGCAGCTCACCATGTACAGACACACACAGACCAGGAGTGACTGAGCCAAACAGCCCAGACTTCAGGAGAGATTCACGTTTCAGGGCGAAGTGGAGAGAAGAGGTGCAACTTGCAGCTCTCTGAGCTCTTCCCAAGTCCCCTGGTCTTTTAGAACAGCGGCACAGAGGTGACATGCTCCTTTTGCTTTTACTATGAGTGTGCTGTGAGGCTGAGCATGGACAGAACTGAAAACCACAGCTGGTGTTATAGAAAGGCCAGAGAAGTTTCACAAAAAGATGGAGAAATGGTCCAAGGGGTGGTTTCTGAAATGGTGTTCAGAAAGTGTACAAAAAGGGAATTACGAGGGCTCAGACAGGGCTGCAAACCAAAGGCAGGGTCATCTGATCTCTGCAGGAACCCCACGCACACAGCTTTACCAGCACTGGACTGGAGATGCTCCACCACCGTTTGGTTCAAGAACATTTGTCATTTCAGCTCCAAATCCCAGCAACTTCAGCACAATCAGCACACGTTAATTAATGCCATCTAGGTATTAGGCAACCCTCTGCACCGAGAGATCTCAAAGGACTTTCCGCGTGCTCATTAAACTTCAAAACACCCACGCAAGGTTGGGATTATTTACATTTGCTGGTGTGCAGCACTGAGAGACAGAAATAGTCTGCACCACTTCACATTACGTACTAACTGCCCTAAGACTCCCTCCATTAACGTTTCCTACTCAATCACCAAACCAGTAAGAGCAAGCTGGAAGCAAAGAAAACTGGAAGCAAGGTTCAAAGGACAGATGAAAATGCAAAGTGCTATTACATGGCATAGCTTCATCTCCGGACTCACAGGCTCCCATCACGAGGTATCACTTCAGGCAAGAATATAAGCATGTTTCAATATTGAATAGCTACAAAGAAAAGGAAAAGGTAGAATAGGGAAAGGGTGAAATCCCCAGTTCTGGAGGGTGCTAACTCTGCACCTCTGCTCAGCCAGCAGCCACAGCTGTACGCAAGCAGGCTGCCCGCACTGCTGGAAGGATGGCAGATTTTGGCATTGGGAATCCCGTGCCTCTACCCCAGGCTGTGCAGGTTGATGCTGTGTTTTGTTTTTTTTTCCATCGTGTGGTTTTTATTTGGGCCAAACCGTGGGCAGATTTAGGCAAAACAGTGGAAAATGTCGGGGTTTACTGAGCTCCACATGGCAGTCTGCACGGCTGCTCCAATTATAGAGCTGCTGCCACAGACAGCCTTAAGGAAAAATGTGCAGACAAATCAGTAATTCTGTGGCAGAGGGAAGGAAGCATTCACCAGCCACCGAGTCCTGTGCTTTGCTGACATGTATGCCCTCCCATAGTAGTATCCTCTCATTACAACATACTGGTGAGTACGTTGGATTCATGCAATATGTAGATTTGCTAATGCCTCGTATCTGCAGCTCGAGCACAGTACACAATGGCTGGAACATGTGAATGATAATCATATGACTTCAGTAGGAACTCGTGAACCAGAATTGCATTTTATCTCTGACACAAACAACAATGTCCTAGGCTAGGCAAGCATCATGTGATAAAACCACATAAAATCCACAGGGTTACAGCAGCTTTTGCAGGGAAACCACATTTCAGCTTGCATTTTTCATCTGATGTTGAAAGTTCCCTCTAAAATCTACTATTACAACTGACCTTCCTTCAGACTGGAAAGCCAGTAAATGCATTTCTACAAGTGCAGCATTTTCTGTGCATTAAAAGAATAGGCTGAGTTTGCAAATTACTGCCTTTAAGTTCATTTTTCCTCCTCCTGCATTTTTCTGCAGAGATCCACCAGGGAGTCTGGCATCTTGAGGCAGCAGCTGCCTAATTTAAATAGGGAACCAGGAAAATGGTCATCTGGTATTTACAGTGGTATTTAATGAACCAAGACTCCTATTAGAAGCCAGTAAAGGAGGCCAGGATCTTTCAGGTACCCAGCTTTCCAGATCCTTGCACGTAAAATCTCACCCAAAATGCAGAATACTAGCAAACCATGGTTGTTGCACTGTTAAAAACATCTCACGTGCTTCAGAATAACCTGTTGGTCAATGAGATCAAGCACCTGCAATGCCCCTCTCCTCCACAGTTACTAACTACGAAAGGTCAGTGCAATTTTAGATGCACTCAGATAGCATGCAACAAAGGAGTGGGATTACATGCATTCCAGTATAACATCCGAAGCATATGCAATGTGGAATTCCAAAAGTAAAATGCTACCAAATTTTTTCTGAATTGTGTAAGGAAAATTTTCTAAGCCAGGGGGGCTTTCTTTCCAAGCACACACCGTTGCAATAACGCACTCTCTAGGCACAGAGCTGCTGGATGCTGCAGGCACTGTCGGTGCCATGCTGCTTTCCCTATAGCGGCCGTGCTCTTTGTTCTTCCTCTGCCAGCTCTCTGCAGATACTGCCCAGCTCCAAAGACTTTCCGACAGGCACAGTTCTTACATCCGAGGTCATAATTTGCTGGAAGACGTGGAGACTTCCTAGGTAGTTCTGAAGAAAACATACAGTGGATGGCCTTTATAGTAAAACAGGGTACAAAGGAGGTTTCTGCTCCTGGAATCTCTTTTCTCCACCTCTATCAGCAAAAACTTTTAACTCTTTGCCACCAAGTCTACAAATTCCTCAGTAAGTGGAAAGAATACGTACACAGTGCTATGCACAGGAGGGGGAATTTCCACTGAGCAAGTTTTGGTTTGGGGATAACAAGACAGTCAAGAAGAGCCTAGTGCATGGAACTAATGCCAGACTGTGAGCGTGTGTGTTAGGGACTGCGAGTGACAGAAGGAAGAGAAATGTCATCGTATGTTTTACACTCTCCTACCACTCTGTAACAGCCGGTGCTCAAATATCACTGTGGTGGTGGTTATGGAGAAATCTGTATTCAAATAAGGTTGCCATTATTTGGGAGCACCGTACCCCATTCCAGAACTGGCTATGAAGCAAAGTGTAGCTCACAAAGCTGAAAAGTTACTCCAAAAATGATAACTCTTCTGCTTTATTAATATGTGTTGGGCTGAATGTGTAATTAATACATGCATCTGTCTAGGAGTGGGCACTCCTTCCTTCCCTTACAGCACTGCTGTAAAAATCCAGGTCTCTCTCTTAAAGGCAGATGCCAAAAGCTACTTTCTCACTTGATTTCCAGAGCAGCCAAGTTCCTCTACTACTCACAGGAGAGTGGAAAAAGTAAGAAGGGGAGCCACTGCCTCCTCACTGGGGTTCTCTTGTTCCTGTTCCTGTGCACAGGATGGGCAGAGCTGGGAAGGAGGTCTGGGTCTGAGCTCCTTTCTGCTGGCGCCTTTATCTGCTGGCCTTGCCCCTCTGGAAACCTGTCCACTGCGTGCCAGATAGGGACCGGAGTCTCGATTTCACACAACTCACCTAAAAGCAAAAGGCTCACTATCCGATTACTAATCCCTCAAAGCAATTTGCTGCTCAACATTTATCCAGCGCTGCAGTATATTGGAGCACGCGGTTAATCCCAGCTTGTTTAAAACAGCATGCCATTTTTTTACATTGGGATAAATATGACATTTGGAGTGAAAGAAACTGCCACGCTAAGAGATCAAATATCATATGACCTTTCAGTTAAATTGTCCCAAAAATAAAGGCAATGAGAATAGATGGCGAAGGTGACCCTTTTGCTCCCCAAATCTAAGCCCATGCTCTTTTTTAAGGTTGCACCTCTAGATCTCACACTCTGTATCCCTGGTCTTCAATCTCTCTTCCATTTCTTCCAAAAACAAACCAAAGCTATACATCGTGAAAACTGCCTTCTGTTTCTGGGTGCTGGAAGCAAGACGCTGCCCTCTTCCCATTCTTCTCCTTCCCCCCTTCCCAGCCAAACCAGCTCTGGATGTGGACTCAGCACAGCTCAGTTCTCGCTTTCATCTCTCCTTTCTCTTCCTCCCGCTCCCTCCCCACCTTCCTCCAGGCTCTTCTTTTGACTTAGGAAATCTTTCCACTTTGTACAGTCAAGCAACATCTTTCTTCAGTCCCCAGCAATAAATGCTTCCTTGCCATAGACAACACAAAAGGAAGACAAGCAGTTAAAGCAAACCGCTGGAAACTGAACTCACTCGGTTGGAAGCAAGGTTCCCCTCCCAGCTTCTCCCACCTCCTCCACTTCTCCCTTGCAGCACCATTTCTGTGGCACCCCTGTCCCATTCAGTCGCCAGCCCTGTGCATCCCCACTGGCCTTTGCACCATGAATATGACATAACTGCACAGAGAGCAGCACTGTGGTACAGCATGGCTGCTCTGATTTGTCTTCACAAAGGTTAGCGTGAACCGGCGTCAGGGTTGGGAAACCAAGCGCTGAGGCGAGATCAGAAAACGCAGAGTGAAGGCTGAGAGCTCAGTGCTGGCTGGGCCCTGGGTGGCCTGCTCCCTGAAAGCAAACAGGAGCTGAGTGTCACACAGGGGTTAAAGTGCGGAGCTGAGGAGTACCTGTGCTGCAGCATGGGCGCGCAGGTGTGGGTAAGCCTGGCCAGGCCTCGTGCTGCCATGAGAAGGAACAGAGGAACGAGCATGCTCTCACAGTGCACCACAGGCTGCAATGCTGTCACCTGCGGAGCAA
>PPHD01010029.1:0-20051 GCA_002909625.1 Bambusicola thoracicus | reverse complement strand
ATCCATGGTTCCATCTGTGCTTCCCTCTCGGAACATTTAGTTTGCTGATATTCTGCTGTTTGAAATCCTCGTAATAAGTAAAAATCAGGGAAATCCAACTGTGCTGCAACCCTGCATTGTAATGGAGCTCTCAGGAGGAGAGGATGAGCTCTGTGCTCAGAGGAGGGAGGTGAGGCTGGTGAGGCTCATGCAGTGCAGCGGCCCAGAGAACCCCGAGCACTCGGTGGGCTCAGGTGTGTTTGAATTTTCATCTCTTACAAGATCTATCCCACAGCCAGCATTTCCCTATCACTCACATTTAAAATTTAAACAAATCTTGCGCCATGCAAGATAATGGATAAGATTCAGAAAAGTGTTTGCTTTTAGCATGGCAAATTACAGCACAAAAAGCTTTGAAATCACTGGAAGATGATACATCTGGACAAATTCTGGTTTCACCTAGTGCTTAGCCTTCTAGCTTTCACGGAAGAAAAACACGGGTAATCTGAAACTCTGCCTTCCTCTCTTCAACTTAGTGGCCACACCGTAGTCGTGATGTGGCCACAGTGTGGTCGTGGAGAGGCCATGGTGTGGTGATGGCTGCAGACATGGCAGCCTTCTTTCTATGCTCCCGGTTGCCCTCAGCATGGACAAGACCTCACACAAACCTATGACAGCCTTGTCAAAACTAAAGCACCACAATTATCTGTGACCAGTTGCTCAGCATGGCTTCTGCAGTGCTCAGAAGCAAGCCCATGCACTATGCACAGTGATATATGCAATGTCTGATGTCCCTGTGCAGAAGCAGGCCCTTGGGCTGATGCCTATCATGCACCACAGTCCCAGCTCAGGTTAGGCAGTGATCCTGCGAGTCATGAAAAGTCACAGTAATTAAATGCACTCTTTGGGGATGCTAAAAAAGGCATTTCTCACCACAGGTCTTTTCCAGAGAAATAAATAGTAGACTAGAGCACACAGAAGAAGGATGAATGAACTCTCCTCGAAGCCATCTGGTGATCCATTGACTACCTACACGCAAATATTTGTGTAAGCCCTGAGAAATCCTTTGTGCCATCTGAATCTGTTCCGAGATGACTGCAGCTTGCACGAGTGCTCCGAGGCAAAGTTTGATGCAACCTGACAACATTTGCATAACCTTTGTGTAGGAATGAAATGTTCTTGCGTAGTTTCCTTTAGCACATTACCTATAAACAGGCTTTTAAGTAATAACTAGTGGGAATTCCTTTTTTCTTTTCACTTTATAGTTTCCCCTTGAAAATATATCCAGCCGTCTTATTCATGTTCAAAATACGTTAGCTGATATTTTACTTGTAAAAGAGGCGGACTGACAGAGCCACGTTGTTTGAAAGCTAACGATTTCACATCTCCAGTGTCACGGAACAAATAGACTTTTCAAAACTGAATCAATTATTGATAAACTCTATATGTGGTATATTAAAATGTAGAGTGTATTAACAGGTGAGGTAACGCTGCAAAGCATACACGGTGCATTGAAATTCATATTTCTATAGAACAGCTGCAAACAAATCTCTGTATGTTTTGACATTAAATGATGCCTTATTGCATGGTTTTGACTCGTAAAATCAGTGGTGGCCAGAGAACAGCCGTGTCTGCATTTGCTTTATAAACAGTTGAAGGACTAGAATTAAAAGTACTACTGACCACACCGGGCACATCTCTGTCCCGCCGGCGTAGGTGGCACCAAAAATCACCCAGTGAACAACCGGACCAGTCAGTGCAGTTCTGCCCTTCTCCACCGCAAGCTATAGGCTTCTGCACCACACAGCTCAAACCGCTGCATGGCCACCCAGTGCATGTAACCATATCGCTATGTACATCTGTGCACACATCAAAAGATATCTGAGTTGGTAACCACATTGCTCTATATACCATTGCTACACTGTCATTCTATAAAAACAATGATTCCTACGCCTTTTTGGGAGGCTGCCTAAGTTAAAGTTAAAATAGTCATGGCCAAACCCAAACACAGCAGGGCAACATGCTGCATGTGGTGGGAGGTGGCTGTTGAGCAGCATGAGGAGTCCTCACAGAAAGCAATGTTCCACCTAGCCATGCAGCTGTGCAGCAATGCCAGCCATGCAGCTGTGTCAGCCGTTCAGCCATGCAGCTGCAGCCAAATGCTGTGTCCCTGCAGTGGCTGCCCGGCCAGCCACCCCAATTCTGGTCTCTCTCCTTTGGTCTTCGAGTGTCCCAGAGTAGAAATGGGAACACTTCATTGCAAAGAGCTGTGCGGCAGCCCTATCTTGTTTGAAATTCATCCCACACACGCACCTACACAAGTATTTATAAATGTTTATTTAAATTAATGGATGAAATATGTTTCGCTCTTTAGCTCTCCGAGCCCCACAAGAGCCATTGAGCAGGCACAGCCCCTCGCACCCCGAGCAGAGTGGGAACGTGGAACGGCGGCAGGTGACAGCCTGGGAGCCTTTCAGCGTGAGCGACAGCCATGTGGGTTTTGATTAAGTATATCTGGAAGGAATCGAACTGAATTCAGACTGCTGGGAAGGAGGAAAAACAACAACACCCAAACAAACAGCAAACCTGACTGTGTTCTGGGCAGAAATAATTGAAAGTCCATGTGGGACCTCACCATGACATTTGTGAAGTCTGACTTCATTAAAAACAGCTACATTGCCTCTGATTGCTAATCCACCTTCCCTGCTCCTGCCCAGACAAACACGGTGAACGCTCGCCAGAACAGCTCCAGCTGCCCGCCCACTCCGTGCCATTTTTAGATTCCTGGCCTTCCTTTACCTGCTGTGTTATTAATGCAGCAGCCACGCTCAGATACCATAAAAATGCTCAGAGAGCCGCGGAGCAACGAGCGGCGCTGCCCTCAGGTGAGCACCAAGTCGGAGCCCTAACATCACCCCACAGTGCAACTCCTCCTCCAGGAAAGCCCTCGGCTGCTCGGCCTCAGCAAGTGCTGCATGGGACCAGAGAGTTCACCCCAATAAAAGCAACCTCCCAAACATATCTTCATATGAGAATTAGGGTCAAAGACCTTTCTCTAGCAACTCATCAAGGAAGCAAGGAAAGAAGGCTGATCCCCACAGGCGGTGTCACAGCTGCACGCAGTGCTGCTAGTACTGCTGCGGGCTGCAAGAGGAACCAGCTGCATGGGCTTAAGAACGTGCTGCAGCAATGGGAGGAACACAGCCAGCCCGGGGTGGTGAGCTGGGATGGCTGCAGGATGTGGGCTCCACATCTCAGTGTTTTTAAAAATATACATTTGCACCATAAATAGCACAGCTCAGAATGAGGTTATTAATCTTTGAGAGCCACATATATCTGAGATTAATCAGCTTGTCTCTTGTAAACACTATCTGCAACTCTGGAATAACAAAGGAAAACATCTCTAACGGACACACATAAGCATTAACCTCTTTTTTGCACAATCACATCCTCGCCATAAGGTGCTGAAGTATTGCTTCTTTTTTTACAACAACTAGGCAAACATCAATAATTTAGTCTGATCTATAACACAGGAAAGGTAATTAACAGGAATTTGCTGGCCCATTAAGAATGTATGAACAGAGGCTGTCTCAGGGCTGGGCACACAACAAATCCAAAGCCAGGCCACCGCCTGCCCCCAGCTCCAGGCTCCATGGGCTGCCAGCAGCTGTGCCCACTGTGCGAGACCTGAGGTACCTCCATGCCCCCGTGGCAGTGGGGCCAGGACAGCCACGTCCCACGTTTGCTTGTTACTTTTTTTGTCTACAAGGAACAGAAAACAAGAAATGGACCCAAACCATCCCTTACTGCAAAAAATGCTATTTATTTTCATTAACTGGATAAATTTTAATGACAGTTGGCATTTTTCAGATACCAACACCATTATTCCTCTCACTGCTGTGAGGTAGATGTATCTGCAGTATGTTCTGCTTTTTGTTAAAGTAATACATCTTACATAAAATCCTACTGTCAAAGAGACTGCCATCTGCAAATGGCCAAGCTTGCTTGACTTCTCCAACCACCACATCAGCAGTGCCACTGCCTCAGAGCCTGGCCCCATCACAGGGAGGGCTTTCTAAGAAAACTCATGAAGGAGTGGAAGACACTCAAGACATGAAACTCAGAATATTGACAGAATCACCAATTTCAATTTCATGGCTGTGTTCTGACCTTGAGTTGAACGAGGCGTGTGGAGATGGAGAGCCAGCCGTGGTGCAGCAGGGGGGCTGGTGGGCACAAAGCAGAACTGAAGCCCTCAGGTCCATGTGTCAGGTGACACCCAGAGCCACATCCTGCTGCGCTGATGGGCACTGACACAGTGACAACGAGCTCAGATATATCGTGGGAATAAAAGTGATGGGTCTGATCACAGAGACTGCTGTTAATGGCTCTGAGGGATGGTACCATCCAACAAGGGAGCATGGAAGGGGAACCTCATGGTTTTTAAAAGTAAGCATGCTTGGCCTTTGTTTCTTGTTTTTGTTAGTAGAAAACAGAGAACTTACCTACGTAATTGCACATAAATTACATATTTGCAGACCATTGTAAAAAATAATGACCTAGCTTTCAACTGTTACACATACTCAGCTCCAATTAACAGCAGTGAAAGCTCTGTGTTTATACCCAGGGAAGAGAGAGCTTAATTATTTCCAGTAGTTTTAGTACGAATTCTGTTTGTGTGTATAGAAGCGTGTTTACAGCTATCCATGTATGGGGGGATAATGGAGGGCTGACTTCGTGCACGGCCACAGATGCCTGATTGCATGTTTATCTATAATGGGTATTTCAGTGGAATGACCCAATAATTTGCTGGCCAGACTTATTCCAATACTGCATGTTAATTGCTAGAGCGAGCTGAAAATAGACCTTAAAATAGGATGTAGGTGGTTAGCCCCAGGGGAAAGAGGAATGAAATATGTCGTGTGTGAAGCAGGCTGTGGTCAGAAAAAGTGAAGCAGCAGCGAAGTTAGAGACAGGTGGGAGCTGGGGGGAGAACAGCTTCACTTACAAAGGGACCTGCAGCCAAAGCATGCCCACACCCATGCAGTGAGCCCTGCACATGGTGCAGGAGTAGCCATACCACAAGTGCACCGCCCTGTGGGCGCTGAGGCAGCCAACCAAGTTACATACAACAGTAATGCTCATCACGTGGGCATTTTTAACCTAGAAGTGTTATTCACAGGTGAGAACCACAACTAAAGTCCCCACACCCCTCGGCAGAAACCAGTCTTGCAGCCCACCAGCACTCCCTCTCCAGTATCCCAAGGTTTCAGCAGTAACCTTGTCATAGTTGTGTTTGCAGTTGTCCAGAAATTTAATTTTTACAGTACTTCACTCATGTGTCAACATATCAAAAATTCCTGTAATATTTATGCTTCTGCTCTGGATAACCTTGTCAATCTTAATTATAGCTTAGGGTAGGCAAACAAAATTGGCTGCGTGGCTCCAGATGAGCTGTGCTATTGTTCAACGTGCTGCTGTAATACATTCCATACTTTTAATGTACCAAAGCATTTTAACTGCTGTTGCACACTGTGCACACAGTCATTTGAGCTCTCAGCAACATTTATTTATTTAGATTCCAACCTATAAAACATAAAATAATACATTTCCAAGACTCTAGGTGCCCTTGACAAATAATTAAAAAGGCAATTCAACAATTTCTCAAATACCACTGGCACATCAAAAACTTTTCTCTGCATAAAATTGTACAAATGTCAAACTTCCTTACCTAAAATGTCACAAAACTTTATTTCCTCCTGTCACCATTCCCACTAAGATAGCAGCCTTGCCTACCTGCCTGCCTGCCTCTCAGATTAAAAGCCCTTTCAAGCCAAGAGAGCGATGGATTCGCCCCTCCCAGGGCAGCTACACAGTACCCCGCCAACCCCATCTCAGCTCACCGTGCAGCAGTTCCCAAGCAGATCCTGCCCTGCTGGCTACTCACACTGGGCAGCTCCCTGGCCCCAGAGGCACTGCTGTGGAAGGGCCAGAGGCAGAGCACGTAGAGTTCTGCAAGGACAAGCAAGCTCTCCTTGCTGTGGGCATCTGCCTGGGGCAGCCCCACCAACACCACATAGAAGGCAGACGTGAGCAAGCAGATGTCTTCTGAGAAAAAAGATCTGGTTGTTTAAATGTCCTTCCACTCTCACCTGATGCTCCTGGATTCCTCTGTGATGTCCAAGAAGGACATCAGCACACATCAGGACATACCATGACCCATGGGTAAAAGCCACGTTAGCTCACACTGAGACACATTTCCATTGTTTTGTCTTCTCTGTCAGGATTCAAAGATCAGCAGAGGAAAAGGGAAAATAAAGAAAACAAACCAAAACCTCTCAAACTGCTTTTGCTGTACCACGTTATGCTCTCACATATCCAACCTTTACTCCCTTACGGCTATGAGACTGCAACTCTATGAACTCAAAGCAAATATTCCCAGCAAGTGCAAAAATCCCAGTAATCCTTCATCAACAGCACTGATTGACCGATGACAGGAAACGATGGGAATAACACCTTACAGGAGTGAGAAGCCATCTCCATCATATCCGTTACAGCCATTTATCAGAAAGAACAAACATGCAAGAATGGAATGGAATGGAGTAGTGTAGAGTGGAGTAGAACAGAAAAGAACAGAACAGATTCAAAAAGGAGAAAATTTAAACAAACCAGAGAAGTCATTTCCAAATACACAGTAGTACTTTATAGCACTTAACCACTACCTACATTTTAACTGCTCTCTTTCATGACATTTAGAATCCATAATTATTACTCAAATTACGTGCTCCGCGGTGCCGCACAGGAGCCCGCCAAGGATCCTCCCGTAACCCTGTGAAGACAAGAGCAGCTCTGGGGCTGAGGGCAGTGTCCATGTCCCCTGCACTCCTGTGTTAACAGCATCCAGCCCACGAAGAAAGGCAGGATGCTAACGTTCCTCTTACTTTAAGACTTGATTCCTAAGGGAAAGGTTTTATATAAATCATATTTTCATAACGTAGACTGAAAAGTGTGGCTAGAGCACTTTCATCCAATTTCTGTAAAGTGTCTTGAATGAGCAAGAAGTACCTATCCCTGAATATAGACTTCTGAGAGAAATTAGGAAAAAAAAATGATGTCTTAGTTATAGCTTCCCTAAGGCTGCTTCAAGTGGAGAAATATGGACTTACTTAGCAAATTATCACAGTTGAATTTTACATATACTGTGATACTGGCAATTATTAATGGTGTGCTCAGAGGCTGGGCTCTTCCTCCCCTGCTAAATCCAAGGATGTGACTGAATAAAAAAAAGAAAGCACATTTCATCAACAGTTAACCTTTTCCCATATGGATAAAAAAATGAATGAATCATTGCGCATGTGATTTCTTAGCTTCCGTCATGAAGCCCCTGCTTAAAATAAATGAGCAAAAAAAAGGCACCAGTGAAGTCAGAAATGGAGTTCCAACCTCAGCGGGACTCTGCTGTGTCCCTGCGGCTGCTACTGGCTGCGCTGCCACTCTCAGTTGAAGAAATGCATATATATATTTATGGTTTTGACCAAACTTTGGCTTAAGGACCAAACCTCATATTCTACCGAAAGCGTCAAAATATTTTCAAGGAACAGAAGTGATACAATTTTCCGATTCCAAAGGAAAGGACGTTGGTGCCATCGTGCTTGTGGATGGCAAACCAGTGCTTAGGGAAACAGAAATTCACAAGATGCTGACTACAATTTGCCAGGAAACCAGGATCAAGTAGTTCCAAAGGCGTTTAAGAGCTCAGAGGTTCACGAAGCTGTGAAATTCATGAGGAACTTGCATTGGTATCAACTCACAGATTTTTTTTTATTGCTGGCTTTTTCCCTCTGGCATGTGCAAGGAATGTTTTTGAAAGCAGAGTCCTTAAATTAGAAATTGCTTTAAAAATGCTGCTGAGATTCAAGGAAGATCCCCAAAAGATTCATTCGGAAACTATTTCATACGGGATAATTACACAAAACGAGATTGGTCTCATTGCTGTATTTCATTAGGGTGGCTAATGGCAGCAGCTTGGCCCGGACACTGCTCGGCTGCGCAGGGCCATGCTGGTGCTGAAGGCGATGGGTAATGCCCGCGGTGCCCTGGCCGTGGACAGCCCCCATGGGCTGCTGTGCTTCCCAGCCAGGAGCGTTGGCAGACCTCATGCTCCCAAGCAAAGAGGCAGCAGCCATCAGTGCGACCTGTGAGATCATTCCCTTCCCTGTTCCCTCTTGCATGCATTACCAGACAACCAAGATCCCAAGAGAATATGTACAGAGGAAGACAGAACTGAGGGTGATACATCCCAAAGCACTGGCCAAAGGTGGAGAAGGGCTTTCTTCATAACAGCCCATCTCTGCAAGCAAGAGAAAAGGCAGCACTGTGGTATGGCAGTGCTCTCACACTGAGCTCTCATCATCTCCGTTCTGGAGGGACACGGATGAGCCACCAGGGACGGAGCACAGTGAGGATGGGACTGCCTGAGGCTTGCTTGCACCCCAGTTGAGCAATACCCCCATCAGCCCTCAGGCTGGCAACGCTGGGTTCACAACACAGAGCTGCTCTGCTCTGCCTCATGCAGTATTGATTCCTACAACGAGCTCTGTAAACATCAATATTTTTGTGCTTCAAGTTGACAAAACACAGCACAGTGAAATGCGCCCTGCTGGCTGCACATGCCTGGTCAGAACGGAGGGCAACGGGGCATGTTTAATGGGAAGGGATGGGGACAGTTGGGAAGGGTGTGGAAAGGAGAACAGGACCAAGTGTTAGAGAGGAAAGGCAAGCAGGGATCTGCAGCACAGGAAGAGGGCATGGGGGGCAGCAGGGCTGAAGAGATCAAGATATCTCTGGTTTTGTGACGGTTTTAAATAGCTCCTGCCTGCGTGCGTGCACTGATCTCAATGAAGAACATCTCTGTATAATTGAGGAATACTACAAAACGCGGGGCCACTCTTCCTGGGCCACATCCCCAGCGCCAACCCCACTTCTCCCCCAGAGCTCACTTCATTGTTTATGAGCTCCACGTGGAGCACCTTAATAACTCCTACACAAAAACACAACAGCCTTCCAGTGTGAGCTGCACAAAGCTCGTTTTTAGAAGAAAACATATTTCCAGTAGGCAACCAGGTGTGCCGTTATTATTTCTGCCATTAATTATGCCATTTATTAATTTTAACCATTTTCCCCTTACCACACACAGATTTGAAATAAAATATGCAAACACATTCAGTGTCTACAAAAGGGTACGTTCAGCTGTGAGCAGAGCAGATTTCCATTTTCCTAATGCTATCTGGCACTCGCCTCTGTCCAGTCACATTAGTCACTGAACGATTCCAGCTCTATCAGCCCATAAAAATGTGACAAACCAAACAGGAATTTATAATTCTGAGTAAATAAATCCTACACATAAAGTCCCCCAAGAGCTCCAAATAGGTGATAGAAGCAGGTTGTGCACTTGGATGCTCGCAATCACAGCACCGTATCCAAAAACGTGATCCATGTTCCATTGGGAAGAAAACAGCTTTTCAGGTAAATTCTTGACAAGACATAACCTCAATCGCTGCCTCTTCTTCCTGAGCTACAGATGATTTTGACAGAGAAAAACCGAGGACATTTCAGACACATTATGCATTTTGACATTAAGTAACTAGCAATTAGGCAAAGTACATAATTGCATCTTAATGCACCGGAGGAGAAAATAACAAAAAAGTCTGGGAAAAAAGCTTGATAGAAGTGAGGTTTTGACGAGAGGTAAGAGGAAAAAAAACAACAAAACAAAATCCAGAAGGAAAAATAACAGCAACAAAAAGCAGAGCCAGGAAGGCTCCTCCTGCGGGCACAGCCGCACCAACAGCTGAGCAATATGTCCTCCAACACCAGGACTTTAAGCACCTGTACATGATATTAAATGGCAGTGATCAGTTTCATTCGAAATAAAACTGTCAATTGAAGTGAATTCTCGCCTGTAGTGTGCTCATATTTCTTTGCTCTGTCTTAGGAGTGAATCCCTCTGACCTGAGCACCGTGACATAAACTAACACCTCTCAGCAAGTGGTGCCACAAAGCTATTAAAGATTTTAAGCTATAAAATACACATCCGAGGTTGAAGCACATATTTACTGGAACGTTTTATTAGCAAGGCAAGCAAGATATCTCCATATTAAGTTTCTAATGAGCGGCTTTCCAGGCAGTATTCCCTGGGTTACTGGGAATGGCACAGAGCGATGCACAACCGGACCCACTGGACCACTGCACAGTGCTACTGGTGTGTGAAATGCTCCAGCCCCAGCAGGAGCACACAGACACTGCTCGCTTGCTAAATATGACAATTACAAAGCTGTCACCCATCACTGTTAACACAAAGTCTGACCACATCGACCTCGCTGCTTCAACAGAGCAATGCACTCTGATACCCAAGTGGTGAGCCCACATCTCCATGCACATCAGCATACTGGCGTCATTAATTGGTCTGCCTGTGGGGCAGCCAGACAGAGTGCGGCTGCCCACAGAGCTGCTGGAGCAATGTGCCACTAGAGAGTTGTATTAAAACAACTCAATCCTGCTCTGCTACATACCAACAGAAAGGCAGCCAGGCCCTGGAATGTCCCGAGAGGGCAGTGATGCTGTGAGGGGTCTGGAGCACAGTGCTGTGGGGAGAGGCTGAGGGAATGCGGTGTTCACGTGGGGCATAGGAGGCTCAGGGGAGACCTCATTGTTCCCCACAGCTCCTGGCAGGAGGTTGGGGAGAGGGGTGGTCTGAAGGGCTGAGCAGTGCCTGGGAGCGCTGCCCTTGGCACTGTAGCCACTGCATTTCTGCTGTAGTCATGTTAAGCAAATATCCCTTACTCCACCTTAACATTGGGTACAATAGTAAAAGTATATTAGTATTTGCAGATCTTGGAAGAGCCCCAGTTCTTCAGGAAGGAAAATCAGGCTACAGAAAGGCAAACGGCATTCCAAGCCGTCAAGTTGCAAAGCCAGCCACTGACTGCTCCCATGGACCTCCTGCACTCCTCAGCAGCAGGTGAAGTCAGCCAGACTTGCTCAACAACACTGACCCAAAACACAGCAAAGTAACCGAAAGTTATCTCCATCACCATTCTTTACCTTTAACATGAACTATGCAACCTCAGCTTCTTCAAACCTGAAAATAAAAGTCCTTCCACAGACACTGCCATAGCCTTACAGCTATAAATACATAGACGATGGCCATGGGTCTATGTGGAATTCAGACAGTCAGGATTCTGATCTGTTTTTTGGTTTAATGAACTCCTTTATGCAAAAATAGATACCTAATTTTCAAGTATCGAACTACAGAAAAGAAGAAGGCTAGCTAACAAAATCAGCTTAACATGATACATCCATCAGTAAGCAGGAAGGAAGGCCAAGGTCAAAAAGAACTCATGTTTATCAGTTTTGAGGAGAACAGAGTGCACTCAGAGGCAGGACACAGCTGGAATGGCACAATACAATTTACATCATTGCTGCTGCCATCACTTATTTGCTACTAAACACCTTATCACAGCACCAGAGAACATCAAGGATGTAATAGTATTCTCACTCCTTCAGAATGGAAGAACTTTCTGACATCAATACAAACGAAAACCCCTCGTGGCTCAGCACCAATTGGGGTCTGGCAGTGAGAAGGAGGTGGTCCTGGGAGGAGGTGGGGGTTGGCATGGCCAGGGGAAAGGCAGCACCCCCACACCGTGCCCCAGGCTGCCAGTGGTGCAGACACGTGCTGGCATCTCTTCTCTAATGGCTGGCATAATTATTCCATGTCAGAAAAGACACTAAATAGAATGTCCATTTAGAGCACCGATCAAATTGATGCCACTGTTGGAATTAAATTATTTCCTTAGGCTTTCAGCACTGCAACCTAAGGCAATACATGTGTCTAACACAGCACCGGTGCTTGTTTATATGCTAGTGTAATCAGAAGTGACAACGGAGTGAGGCTGCTTTAAAACAGGACTGCCCTGGGATGGCTCCTCCTGCACGTGGTGCTCCCAGGCAGTGCAGGGTGAACCCTCACAGCACAGCACAGCAACCTGTTGGGGCGCATGGGAAAGAAAGGAATCATAGAATTGTTCAGGTTGGAAAAGACCTTAAACTTCATCAAGTCCAACTGCAACCCAACCAAACTACTCCAACCCTAACAACCCTCTGCTAAATCACGTCCCTGAGGAATTCTCAGTCACAGCCATAGCAGTCGGAAGAGACTTATGGAGCTCATCGAGTCCAACCCCTGCTAAAACAGGATCCTACAGGTTGCAGGAAATGCAGAAGCTGCCACTATGGCTGTTATCTGAACTCCCCACCAGCACAGGACCCAGTGCAGGAGAGCCTGCAATGTACCACGCAGTGGGGTGGAGGGACAGGAGATGCTGTGATGGGGCTGGGAGGTTCAGGGCCTCTGCAGCACTGCCTGGGGTGTGCAGCTGCTTACTGAGATACGGACCACAGTAACATTCCTAATCATAAAGTGGGTAAGAACAACAGGTTATAAAAGCTTTTAAAGGAACATATTAATGAATGCCATATACAAAGTGAAATTTAATTATAATTGTAAAGAAATAAGCCTTTAAGCATAAAACGAATTAACTAAAAGGCTTTGTAGTGAATTTGTATAATGCATGCACTGGAACTGAAATAGATTTTAAAGGTACTTCAGCTTTTCTTCTTTGTATGGAAATACAGCAATACACGCAACTAACTTTTTAATTGGCTCTGATCACCAGGGAAAAACAGTTGCTGGCTTCAGTCTACTTGAACATCGTTTTTGATCGATGAATGTGTAAGTTCTTCTCTTCAGATGCTAACAGAACAATAGAAATCAGGTAGTAACAGAAACACTGCAGTGAGGGGAGGAAACTGAACCCACCTGCAGCAGCACAAGCACAGCCCCCACACACCCAGCCCCACAGAAGGCTCCCTGCAGGCAGAGCCCACCACTGCCCATTGGCTCCTGCAGAGCTCGGTGTGCACCGTGCACCACTCTCTGGAGTTGGGCTTGTTTTGCTCAAGTTGAACACCTCAAACTTATTATTTGTAATGTTTCCGTCCTATCTCAACGTCTTTTCTGGGTTATTCACGTTTCTTCTTCNTCCCTGCAGGCAGAGCCCACCACTGCCCATTGGCTCCTGCAGAGCTCGGTGTGCACCGTGCACCACTCTCTGGAGTTGGGCTTGTTTTGCTCAAGTTGAACACCTCAAACTTATTATTTGTAATGTTTCCGTCCTATCTCAACGTCTTTTCTGGGTTATTCACATTTCTTCTTCCTTTTCATGAGTAGAGATAAGAACGTCATGGTAACAGACAAAGTTGTTAGGTATATTTGGATGGACTACCAAGNTTCTTTTCTGGGTTATTCACGTTTCTTCTTCTTCCTTTTCGTAAGTAGAGATAAGAACGTCATGGTAACAGACAAAGTTGTTAGGTATATTTGGATGGACTACCAAGCAAAGGTGAGATCACACTGATAAAAGCACTCCTACCGTTTGCTATCTGAAATGGATGTGTCAGGTTTTACTGAATCTGTCATGAGAACGGCCTGATATAACGTGATGACCTGAAAAAGTACCCCAGAGCACTTGAGGAAAGGTGTCTTTGCAAGGAGATGACTCCTGAAAACATCACAACAACAGAGATCCAGTGATGGAGATTTCAAGGCACATCCTGGAGTCTGTTACCATTAACACCATAGGGCTCACCCAATGATGGCAGCACACAAGACAGAAAAAGAGGACAGGGCAGGACAGCCCCAGGAAGGGTGGGAGAAATGCAATGGAGAGCCCCAGGCTGCACATGGGATGTGAGTTTGAGAATAAGCCCTACTGTTGGGCTGACACGGCTGGGATGGGAAACCTGTCAGCAAACAGTACAGCACCTGGCAGCCCCAGCCAGACCTGCCGTGTTCTCCTCTTCTAATCTATGCTTTAGGAACAGAAGGCTATCAGACACACGGACCATCAGTCTCTGTCAGACATTTTCATCTTCACAAAATGAATCCCAGAATCTGTTGCTTTTCTTAAATGATGCTGAACTGCAAAGAACTTTACACCTCACGTGGAGAGCTGCTGGCCAACAATCAGCCCTGAAATCTCCAGGGTCCCTGGGAAGTTTTTGGTGCAACTGTTGGATACCCACAACAATCTCACTGCCCAGAGAGGCTGTGGATGCCCCATCCATCCCTGGATGTGTTCAAGGCCAAGTTGGATGGGGCCCTGGGCAGCCTGGCCTGATATTAGGTATGGAGGTTGGCTGCCCTGCCTGTGGTGGGGGTTGGAGCTTCGTGACCCTTGAGGTCCCTTCCAACCCAATCCATTCTGTGATTCTATGATATGATTCCACAAATTTCAAAAGCCTTCTGAAGCAAAATGATAACCGAAATGATACCATTGCAATATCCAGCGATGGCAGGACAACAACCTACAGACACTGTAGCTTAGCCAAGAGAAGCAGTGTTTTCTACAGAATGAATGACAAGAAAGAAATAAAGTTTGAGGATGGTTACACAAAGCTTTCAGAACTTCCCAAGGCACCAATCCTACCCGTGTAATCCCAAAGGGCAGCACACGACCCTCCAGCCTGCATCGGCTTCCCAGCCCCAGCTTACAGACAGAGCAGTTGAGGATGCCCCTTCCCTGGAAGCATTCAAGGCCAGGCTGGATGGGGCTGTGAGCAACATGGTTTGGAGGGGGGTGTCCCTGCCTACAGCAGGGAATTGGAACTGGATGGTCTTAAATGCCCCTTCCAACCCAAACCATTCTATGATTCAGTTGGTGGGCGGTTGCTTTCGCTTTTGGTGTCACCATTTTCACCAGTATTTCTTTCCCTAACTGAAGGTGCACATACTGCAGATCTCTCCCAAATCAGGCACTGTGTTATGCAGTACGAACTGTACAAAAACAGCTAAACCCCATGTAAAGTATTGCCTCGGTATGGCTTGATCTCAAATTTAGAATGGAAGAAGTTGCAGTGCTTTTCTTCTCTGCCATAGCAAAGCAAAACAAGGTAATTCTGTATTGCCCAGAAGTGGTTGCAAAAATATGGTTCTTGATTGCAAAAGCCTGCACTAAACATGAAGCTGGCAGGTCCATTAAGCAGCAGAGGGAAGATGCAGAGCAGTCCCCAGAAAAGGAGCAGCCTGGGGCAGAAGCACAAAGCATGGGGCTGCAGTGTCCGTGCACTCATTGCGGACCGGACTGCTGCAAATGGCACCGGGGTACAGAGAGCCTGTGGGCTTTGTTAATAGAAGTTGGCTGCTTTTGCACCAATATAAGTAAGATCGGATTCAGGCTTTATCAGAATGTCCTGAGAAATATATTTATCCCTATTGAAACAGTTCCCGCTCCGGTGAAAAAGGCACCCAGAGGAAACCATGGTTACAGAAGTTGCCTTGTATGTTAAATAATGTAGCACAAAACCATCTCAAGTCTCTGATCTCATTAGGATCATGCTGTAGCCAAGGATTAAAATAGAGATTAAGAGCGGTGCAGAAGGACACTCTGTCCCTCTGTGGGAGCAGGGCAAGGAAAGCATCTCCTGTACTTTAAGTAGGAAAATCCTAAGCCTGTAAGTAGGAAAACATGGAGATGTGGCACACGGCTCAGTGGGTATGGTGGGGATGGATTGGCGTTGGACTTGATTAAATGAACCTTTTGTGTACAGTTGTCAATAGGAATTCACGCAGTTAGCTCTGCTTGCAGAAGAGCTGAGATGCACACGTGTGCTGTGTCAGAGCAAACCGGCAAGGACAGGAGCAGGGCCGTGCATGGCCCAGAGCCAGCGGTTCCGCTGCATGCAGTGCCGGCTTGGAGCTGAGCTGGGACAGGGAGGGGAATGGAGCACGTCTGCAGATGCGTGAGATGAGTGAAAGGAAAAAAAAGTAAAAGAAATGAGCTCAAAGGCACTTGAGCTGAAATAACGGATTGCAGATAAACATGCACCTCTTGGGGAGTCATTAACCTGATGAGAGTTTTCAGCCAAACTCAGAATTACCGTTACGCAGAAAGTTCATCAAGTGATAGGACCACACAGAAATGTTGGCACCTCTCAGAGAACAGTCAAGGCTGAACGTCGCTGTGCTGAAAGCCTTTCCTGGACACAGAGTCCTGGCTGGGAGATGTGGGGGTTCTGCTCTCACACCACCCCAGCCAGCTGCCCACGGCTGCAGAGCCGTGCAGGGAAGCAGAGAGCCATTGGGTTCTGTGTGATCTGCCTGCACTGACCGCGATATCTATCAGCTGTAAGAGGTGCCCCTCCCCTCTCTGCACCGAATGGTCTGCAAGGTGCACAGCACCTCCATGCTGGGATGTTTAACAGACTGCAGCT
Source organism: Bambusicola thoracicus (assembly GCA_002909625.1). Taxonomy (NCBI): domain Eukaryota; kingdom Metazoa; phylum Chordata; class Aves; order Galliformes; family Phasianidae; genus Bambusicola; species Bambusicola thoracicus. The sequence goes on along the minus strand of PPHD01010029.1, from coordinate 3,740 downwards.
GCTGCATGTAAATGGTAACATCCAATCCTTGCGGGAACCCAGATCTGAATTTCTTTGCCAGCTGAAGCAATCGATTCCTACTAAACTAATGGCATTACTTGTACTCCTCGTGACAAAAAGAGCCATACTTTTGCCTATGTGCAGCTGCTGTGGGTATCTCCAGGCATCAGCCCTGGGTTCAGCAGGCCCAGGGCAGCACAGAGCTGGGCAGGAGCTGCTCCGAACCACCCTTCACCACTGTGCAGCACCATTGGGGATGACAGCACGGGATTTAGGAGACCCAGGAAGGTATGAGAGCTGCGCCAGGAATGGTGAACTGCCTGGAGGCGTCCTGCTCAGAGGAAGGGGAAATACAGCGCCCTTCAGCCTGGAGAAGGTGTGCAGGAAACCACACGTGGCAGCAGAAGTGAGGAATGGTGAACAGCTATTTGTTGTTCCACAGAACTCAGGAACAAAGGGCTGCCAGAAAAGAATTAGATAGTAGGTGCAGAGCACACAAAAGAAAGTATTTTTCACATCGTATACAATTAAACTGTGGAACTCATTACCACAGGATGCTGGGGAAGCCAAACAGACAAATGGATTCTAAAAGCAATTAAACAAATTAATGGAAGAGAAGTCCATCAAAGCCCGTTAAATGCAAAGCCAAGGATGCACATACAGTGCTCTACACCAGTCCTGCAGCACGCCCAGCAGCAGCATGGTATGATGGGCACAAAGTGGTATGAGGGGGCACAGAAAAAGCCTCCTCTGAGGCCCCTATGGACCTAATGATGAATCACTCGTGTGCGGGTAACGACTGGAGCTACCAGCAGTGGTGCATTTAGGAAGCACAGGGGCTGTTCCTGCCTGGGGATGAGCAGAACCACCAGCCCTTACTGCACCCCGCTAATGCAGGCTGAGCACACCACTAATTTGTACTGTGCTCGTGTGCTTTCGCTGCCCCAAAAGCTGCAGCTAGAGTCATTCTGCAAGACTTAAAACATCATACTGAATTGAAAAGTGTTTTTCTTGTAATTTAGAATCGAAACAGGAGTAAAAGGACAGCAAGTATCAGTCCGGGTTACTGACACCGTTACAGCAAGGGGAGGAGAGCTGAATGCAAACCATTCTGAACGGGAGCATCTCAAAACAAAAGGTGAAAGGGAACAGCACAGTAGAAGAAAGGTTACAGTTCCAGCAGCTGTTAGCTCTGTATTTTCTACTTAAACACACAGAATATCGAACCTTCTTAAGTTATAAATCCCAGCAGCAGGATATGGCTCTGAGGAATGTGCTAAGCTAAAGATGTGACCCAAGCGATGCGCTGCCTGCTCACCCGCACCCATACAGACGTGTCACAGCGGATGGGCTTTGCTTCACTGCTGAGCTGTGGGCACCACTCGGGTTTGTCACTCACAAAGCCGCAGGACACAAATGCCACACACTGTTCTGGGCTTGTAGGGAAGTGCAAAAGCAGCAGAAGAAAATGCAAAATGTGAAGCCACACTACAGGGCCCGGCTCTGCAGGGCGTCAGCTTCTGCTAAAGCAGGACAGGTGTGAGAAAGCTGTGAACTCGCATTGCAAGAAATATCTGAGAGAGAAACTGCTTGGAGTTCCTTCTGGCCACCATGGCAGGAATGGGAGATGCTTGGCTCTACTCCAGGCATAGGCAGTGCTCGGCTGTGCTCCAAACATGGGCACTGCTGCCCAGTGGAAGTGATGAGTGAATGTCTGCACAGCCCTACACAGTACAAGGAAATAGCTGCGATAAATAGTAACAATTATTCGCCACAAAAAGAAATGCGGTAAACAATACAATGTAGCGGGGATAGACCTTCAGAGCTCACTCACTTGGAACTACCAACACAGTGGCTCTGGGAGGATTAGGCCGACAATCCCGTCCACTAATTGGCTGATCCTCACCCTTGAGATCAAGTATCAAGGCTAATTTATTATTCTCTAATTTAACTAAGATATTATCCCAATGAAGGAGCTGTGTAGGATGAGAAGTGCTGGCGTGCAGGCACTGAGACATCGGCCAGCTCTGCACACAGCCACACGTGGGCTGATTGTCTCCTGCAGTCCCCCGAACAGAGAAAGCCAACGTCTGTGCGGCGCAGAGCAAACAGCCTCCATACACCGGTCCCTCAGCAAGGTATGGAGGAGATCAAATCCAGGCTTGAGTGCAATTCGATGGTCAATAATACATTATTTATGTATTTAATTCGTTTCTAATGTGCATTATTAGCATAATGGCCCTGTGCTTGGGCCAGGTCTAAGCACGTTCTGGCACTGAAACTAAACAAAAGCAATCAAGTTACATTTACATGGCTGCTAATGAACTGCACGTGGATGCTGGCAGGGTTTGGGGCACCCCGCTGAAGGCAACAGCCCTGAGCACCACGTCCTGCAGTGTGCTTGTTCCCTGTCACCCGTAGCACACCCACCCACGCCCACAGAGCAGGGGGGCACGCAGGTCCCCCGCTGCCATCACCTCCATCCCTCAGAAAGCACCCCAAGCACTGCCTTCCAAAAATCCCTTCGTGTGTTTCCAGTTTGCAGACCGATGGTTTAGCACAGAATTACACCGGACGTTTCCTTTCGTAAAGCCTTGAGCAAGTTCATGGCGAGCTCATGTTTCCAATCAGACCTTCTCTTTGGAAGGTGCCATTCACCGTGCCACTCGAAGGTGAGAAGGACATCGCTAAAGGAGCCACAGAAGAACAAAACAGATCTAAAATTCTTGCGCCTTTGTAAAAAATGAGAATAATTTCAGATATTTTTGAACCACAGATCTATCTGAAGGCAGTACAGAGATAAAAGGAAAAGATTTCAATTCATTTTAAAGGTGTAAAAAATGAGCTTCTGTTACAGCCCTGGGAGCCTGCAGACTGGCAGGAACGTGGGCATGGTGACACGGGGCTGTGGGGCTGAGCCCAAACCTCGCTCCCTGCTGCACAGCTTTCTGTGGTTCCTGTGTGACACAAAGACGAAGCGCTTTCAATCAGCAGCGATTCATTTAGAAGGCAGTGGCAGTAAACACTTCGGGCAGCATCTAATACCTGTAATACAGACGGTTATTACCTAACTATGTACAACGCAGTCTAGCAGAGTGTGATTTTGTATATTTGGATTAACTCTTTACATCCCCATTGTGATTTAATCATAACGTCACTATGCGGATAACTCAGCAAATATTTCAAACCACACAAGGCGTTCCTCAATCACTCTCTGGTTACAAGTGAACCAAAGCTAACTGTAAGGTTCAAAGAGGTGCAAGCTATTCAGCTCTGTGATGCTGATGGCTGAAGCCCGTGGTCTGCAGGAGAACTGCTCCATGTGAGCACGTAAGACGGATTTACCACCCACACCCCATACACATCATCAAAATTCAATCAGGTTCTCTTTGGTCAGCACTAGAAAGCTTCATCCAAACACACCGTGGAAATTACCTATGGAAGTCAGGTTACAACTCAGCACTGCTGCTTGGGATTGCCGTGCCCAGGGTCCCATGCCCGGGCTCCCACTGCCTGCAGGCCCTGTGCTCACGGTCCCCATGCCCGTGGCTGCCCACGGTCCCAGCATTAATTTCAGGGAGAATGACAGCAGCCCTGAGAGCAGCTCTCTGTGTGCATCTCTGCAGGCTGAGCCCTGTCCCATCCATCCTCGCCCAGGGCACCACATCCAGCACTCTGCTCCCTGCAGGACCGCCAGCACAACAGAACACGCAGGCCCTGCACCCAGCCCTTAGGGCACC
>PPHD01010028.1:0-16056 GCA_002909625.1 Bambusicola thoracicus | reverse complement strand
AAAAAAAAGCCAATCTCCTTTGCAGTAGAGAGCCTTATGTCTTACAGTTTTTGTATCCAATTATCCAGTTAATACCAACACAGCAGCGTCTTCCATGGTCACTTATTTATTTTATTTCTTCTGATATTAACTTTGTTATTCATTAGGGTAGATTCCCAACTATTTACACCAATGGAAATATATACTGGCTTAAGATACGCACCTTGCATTGCCAGTTATTCCCAATAATTCACCTAACCCAGTTTTTTCCAAGACTTTGCTGCTACAGTTATGAAGTGCTGGGATACACTTGACAACTGTGAAATATTAATGTAGTCACTTTCATCATTATAGTCAAAATGACATTTTTTTCCAAAGTGGAAACTTCACGTTAGGTTGTTATAAAAGACAACTACTTAAAAAAAAGATTTGTAAGTGTTGTCTCCTATTTCATAATTTCTGACATTACATATCCAGAATAGTCTGCCTGAAAAATGTCCAGTACCAATAATGTAGTTGCAGTGTTTATGACTGTTCTGAAGCTTGTATGAGGATTCTGAGGCATCATTTTACCTTCACTCTTCCTAAACCAATTCATTGGTTCTCCAGAAATGAAACAAAGCACCCATATAGCATCTTTTCTCCATATTGATCTTTCCATGGAGCCCAGAGAAATGTTTTTATCTCATGCCTCATAGATGTGGCAAACACTTTGACATTCATCTGAAGAGAGTAATTTTGTCATCCGAAGTACTATAAAATCACCTGTTTGATTCTCCACATTTGAAATAATTGCTTTTCATTACCTTTTCTTGCCTCAAATAAGACTAGAGCTAATTATTATGCCTTGCTAATTTTCTTTGTCTTACTACTTAAGTAGAATGCTTCAAGTGTACAGTGTTTGTTAATGCTGTGCCTAGATATTAGGTAACCACAGAAGTCCTGAGACTGAGACCAGCTAGCATTGCTAGGCTAAGGTCCAAAGAATCTTTGTATTTTATGGTGCTGTTAGTGATATTCTGTAAAATTCACTTGAATTCAATTAAGCAATCAGACTTTTTGGGGAAAAGTCTAATGCTGAGCTTGAAAAGCTCAAGTACTTTCTGATCTGCAGCGAACTGCAAAATGCATTCTATTTGGGAACGTTCTGAACCCAAGCTCAAATTGCCAATTACATTTGCAAGTCTCTGCTAGTCACTCCAATGCTAGTGCCTTTGCTCAGAAGCAGAAGCGCGCACCTTGCACAAGGTGGCAAACGTATTAAGGCATCAATGAGAGATGGGAGCGGTGGCATGCTCACAGGGATGTAAACAGCCTCCTGTCTGATCTTGATGGAATGTTGTCTTAATGCTACTTAAATATCCAACAAAACTTTTTTTTTCTTTTTTTCTTTTTCCCACTTCTGTCAAGATGCTACACTGTAATGTGTGGAGATCTGAATAAGGGGATTGTTTTCCACGTTGTAACCAAGTTTATTTTTAGCGTGTCCTAAGGTGTCTGACACAGGAACAATAGAAAGCAAAGAAACTGTCAACAACCCAAGTATGTTTGTGACCATACTGATAACATGGAGCTTATCTTTCCTTTGCATTCTCTCTCGTGTAAAATATTTGTTTGAGAAAGAGGGTGATTTAGCAGTTACAGTGGAAGTTTGATATAAAATATCCTCCTTTTAGCTATAATTATTTGGTACTTCAAGGACAAATCGCACTTTTACAGAATGTCATTCTCCCTCTACTGCTGGGCTCCCCAGTCTGAAAAAGACAGGGATTTCCTGGAGTCCAGCGGAGGGCCGTGAAGATAATAAAGGGCCTGGAGCATCGCTCCTATTAGGAAAGGCTGGGTGACCTGGGCCTGTTTAGCCTTGAGAAAAGAAGAGTCAGAGGTGATCTTATTAATGTTTATAAATATCTTAAGTGTGGGAGTCAGAGGGACATGGCCAACCTCTTTTCAGCAGTCTCTGAGAACAGAAGGGGAAACAGCCATAAACCGGAGCATAGGAAGTTCTGCGCCAATATGTGAAGGAACTTCTTCACAGTGAGGGTGACAGTATTGGAACAGGCTGCCTGGAGAGGTTGTGGAGTCTCCGCTGCAGATATTCAAGACCCATCTGTACACCTACCTGTGCAGCCTGCTGTAGGGAGCCTGCTTTGCAAGGGTTGGACATGATCATCTCTAGAGGTTCCTTCCAACCCCTACGATTCTGTGATTCTGTGATTTAATACCATATGAAAAATCTACTCACCTTTGGAGAAAGAGTCTATTTAATTTCAGATAGCTAGCAGAATACATTCTCATCACTGGCATTTGTGTGCTTAGTTGTCAGAACAGGATTTTTAGATGAAGATTTGATATTATTAAAGTTATTGATAGTGCTGCTCAAAAATATTTAATTTTGATATTGACGAAATGAATATATTCCTTAGAAATGTTTCTCTGTCAGTAAATCTACTTACACAGAGCATTCAGCCAACTCTTCTCCTTCCTAGAGTTCATCATTAAGGATGTTGTGTAGGCCACAATCCCAAAACCCTGAGACTCACAGTGTGAGGCAGTAATTTACAATTTCAAGCTTTCAGTCTTCACAGCAAGATCTGATAATTAATGGTTTGAGTTTAGAATTAGAAACCAAGTTTTTTAACTTCGAATTCTGTAGCTAAGAACACTGAACTAAGACTTTTGGCTTTCAAACTTTTACAGTATTCATTAGTTCATTAAATGTTTGAGACATCATCTGAGTTGCTTAAAATTACATTTGGAATTTGTCTTCAGCGGGAATTTATAGTGCTTGTGTTCAATGCAGTGAAAGTGTTTTGTAATTTCTAACTTCATCTTAGAGTGAAAATTCTGGAATCTGGTTGTCAAAAGCTGGAATAACTACTTTTTTTCCAAACTGGAGTGCTGTTCTACTATTCATGTTCTCACTAGCTTCACCTATGCAAGGAGATATATTCTGTAATGCTGATTATCTTTCAAATCAGATTGAAGCTCAGAAATTAAGTGTAAATAAATTGATTCAGTGATCAAGGTGATATGAGGCTGTTGGAAATAAATAGTTGATCTTACTAATCCTTCGTGTTATGGTGAGGGTTAAGGATGATGAGAAGACTCCTTATATCCTCTATCATTTGTTTATTCTGTACAGTACCAGACGTAAATTGTATCTCTGTCACTAGTTACCTTCTTTGCCCATATGCATGTCTGTATTTACTTCTTTGGTACTTAAATAATCAGTCACTACATATTTCTTCTTTTCATATTTTGAATACTTTTTTTTTTGTCTTGATGTTTCTTCATAGTACAAGTCTACACTTCTTATTTTAAAATCCTAGATTACTAATAACATAATCTTGAAACACAATTTAAAGAGTAGTATGGATCATTAAATCCTCTAGAAGTGTCTGACATTTGCCAAGTGAAATATGAGGAACTTAAAATATCTCCCTATATAAGTCTTCAGTCTGTAATAGAAGTAACAACCTCATCATGAAGCATTTCCTAAAGATTAATGAACAAATGAAGTAAATGGCCCTAGGCTATATTTTGGGACATCAACTTCTCCCGAGTGGTCATTAATCCCCAGGAAGCCTCTGCCTAAGTCATCAGTGCTTAGAGCATTAGAATGTTGCATTGCTGATTGCAGTATTGGAAAAGAGAGTTAATAAGCAAATGACTAAAAGGATCAGCAGTGTAAGAGTAAGATGCTTTCAATATATGTAGTGGTATTAACCACAGCAGTTGTAAAATAATGCTCTAATTTGTACCTATATTACTTGAGTGATGCTTGCAGGAAGCAGTCTGAACAAAGCAAGGAATACAAAACAGTAGATTTCTGCATCATAACTCTAAATAATGTTGGGGTAATTAAAGTGTGTATTTGATTCCAACCATAAAATAGGTTCCGTAATGATTTTTTTGAGACGGTCTTATAATTGCATTGTGACATTTTATCAGGTTTATGTCCTGCATAATCAGATGTGATTTCAGAAGATTTATCTTGAGAAACAGAGTATTTTAGCTGCAGGAGATGTGAGTGGAGATTTGAGTGGAGCTTCACAGATGAGGTTGCTCAATGTCTTTTTAAAGAGTGTCATCTGCATGAAAAGAGCAGAAAGCAGAGAACAAAACCCAGAACGTATTACTCCATTAAAAATAAGTACATGAATAAAGGAAATGTTTCCTTTTCACTCATACAGAATTCTTTTCCTGAGCAAACAATTTAAATTTTACCAACTGAAATTTTCATACATCTGTATAAAATAGGCTGGCATTCAGTGTTTCATTTTATTGACACCTGCATAGAAATGTTTTCCACCCCTAACTACATTATTTTTTACAGAAAGTCTTCTGGGAGTATAGGTGATTAAATTGGTGAAAGGCAATAGCATGCCTTCCTTAGTTCATGACTAAAAGTATATCGGTATCCAGTTTGTACACAGTATAGGTTTCCTTTGGAAGATGGCTGGTGCGGAAGTATTATGCTGATCAAGATATTGCTTTAAATGAGTAAATCTTCAGCTTAGTTTCAGGTAAGGAGGGCTCCAGAAGCAGTTATGTAAAAGCACTTGCTGGCAAGCGAATAATGAATCTACATATAAACTGTTAATCAGATTGCATGAAGACTGGGGTGTTTCTAAATCAAAAAAAGCTTGAAAAGTGGACAGGGAAGACCGTGATCACATCTTAGCTTTAAAATAACAGCTCTTCACTGTAACTTCTCAGGTCTCTAGAGCTCTCAACACAGCCAAGATACTGTGAATTTGATCTGAATGTATCAAGAGATTTAGAAGGCTCCTTAAATGTTATGTAAATTCTGCTTACTATCTTTGTTATGGAATTCTAAGAATAAGTAAAACTGTGTTTTGTAGAATCTGATACATGGCCAACAGAAGCTAGAGCTTAACTCCTGAAACATTTTTTCTCCCACCTCACCCATTTTTTTTCCCCTTAACATTTGAAGTTTTCTTTCTTTTTTCTTCAGATAAAAGATTCATTGTCAAGGATTTCCTACCCAAGAGTTGAGCAGTTCTGGGGTTTTTTTTTTTAGTATTGCCATTCTTTAATTTGGAAGTTTGAATCATCACTTAGTTTGATGTGTTCAAGCATAATTTTAAAAACATTGTCATCAGGGTTTTACATTTCTTATAAAATGTCTTGCCCAGCTCTGCTTCGTATTATGATCAGCTTAACAGTATTTAATCTCTATTCTGTAGTTTGACCATCTGTTCATTTTGGAGAGTATTTCAAATTTATCTCACAGTGGTATTGTGAAGTCTGTTTCATCCAGTTCTTACAGCAGGTCCTTGGGGCCAACTAACCAGAATCAAGCAAGTATTGCAGCAACATTAGAAACATTTTTCCTCTTTAATAACAAAGTGATATTTACATATGCAGTACTGTAGTATGGAATATCAGTGTGGTCAGTTCTACTGATCCAGTTTTGGAAGAAAAAAAAGGGATACTTGCATAACTTAGTAGTATTTTTGTTTGGTTGGTTTTGAACTTATATACACAGTCTAGCAGTGATCTATGACTGCTGTTAGCACTTTGGTGGGGTTCTCCATCATGATGTTAGGCAATTCCTATAAAATGATCTTTTTTTGTTGTTGTTTTTCCATAGAAATTTCCTGTTTTATTAGTATAAAGTTTTGTTTCCCTCTTTTTCTAACTTGGTATCCAGTTTACCTGTAGACTATCCTTTAAGGTAATTCATCCTTATTTTTCCTTTTTCTCTTTTTCTCACAAGTAAATTACTTCAGATTCAAATTAGGATTCCTCAAAGATATAGCCTAATCGTTATGTTTTTCCAGGTGTGGTTCAAGATAGCCCTGATACTTTAGGCTTCCCTGACTTTTCATGACATTGCAAATTCACATGAAATAGAAAAGGTAACCACAAGTATATGTGCAACTAATAACACAATAAGTATGATCTACTGATCATAGGTCAGGTTCACATCACTACTGATGTGTTCAACTTAAATTTTCAGGTTACAGTAAGGCATACAAAGCTATCTTTTGTCAGCATATACTATACATATTGTCAGTTATATACCAAAGTCTCAATCTTCTCTCAAAATGTCACTGCCATTTAATTATATATTAGTACTACTATTTAGAAACAATCTGGGTTTTGTCTAGAGGTTGGTGTCTTACAGCATTATGTCACTACTGTATGGCCGCTATAGCTACGTGTACTTCAACTTGTTTTCCAAAGATTAAGGTGCCGATTTATATAAAATCTTAAAATATTTCTTTCCATGTCATTCTGAACTGACAGCACTTCTCATTTTTGTTTCATGAGGGTTTGAAATTTTAGCATCACATTAAAAGTTGCAAAGCTCCAACAGAGGCTATCTAGTCGAACCTTCAAAGCAGGGTCAGCTTCTCTAAGTGTGCAGAGCCTTTGTCAGCTGATTTTTGAGACTCTTAACAATAGAGAATCTGGACTATCTGTAGGAGTGCTTAGCTAGCTTGATGAAGTTTTTTTTTCCCCTCATTACATTTTTCCCCCTAATATTCAGTTTCACTTTTCAGAACTGAATGAACGAAAGCAACATGTCTCTGTCATATCCTTGTCTGCTCTGAACTTCAATTTCTGAGTGTTCTCTTAATGACTGGGGAACCCAAAAGGGGGCACAGTAATCCAGGTGTGGCCGCCTGATGAGTGCTCAGTAGAAAGAAACAATCACTTCCTTCAAACCTCTAAAGTTCTCTATTGTGATGAAGGTTTTAACAGATGTTTTGGTTTTTTTTTGTTTTTTTTGTTTTTTTTTTTTTAATAAACTGCATTACCTCAGTGCTTCTGAGTCAAATAAATATAAGCAAACTTAAAGACAATTGAATTTGAGCGATATATTGGTTTTCTGGATAAAAATGTAACGTTATTAAGGGAAAACAAAGGGGGGATTTGTTTTCATTATCAGTACAGTTTATTTTCTGTCATCTAGATTTCTCCTTCCTTAGACTTAAAAAATAGAGGAGGAGGATAATGGGAGAAGGTAAAAAAAAAAACCTCCTAAATTTATTGAAAGTCATACATTTCTCATTTTGATAGAAAGCATTTTTCTCAAACCAATCATTGATTTCCTTGTAAATGCTATACTTGAATTACCCTTCTGCAATAACATATTGGAAGAATCTTACAATTTATTAAATATCTGAGTAGATCTGTTTAGTGTTTAGCATCAAGTGTAGCCCATACACAGCCATATATTTCAGGCATTGATTTTTTTAAAAAAATAATAAACAGTACTCTGAATTTGTTTTGCATTTAAAAAATAGCTCAAATCTTTACAGTGACACATATAATTGCTGTGCTTTAATTCATTTTGACTTTATGTTTTTTTATGACAAGGTGATTACCAAGTGATTGGATTTAAAATTAATTGATAGAATACTTTGACAAAGTATAATGTTAAGTCTGAAGTTTGTAGGAGTTGAGAAATTAAAGACATGATGTATTATTCTACAGTTACACATGGTAAATTCAAGCTAACCAGTTACTGTCAGTAACGCTGAAATTTCCCATGTTAGTATGTATGCACTGTTCTGCTCTTAACCCTGAATATCACAATGGAAACAAAATCCAGGACCAGACAGACTGTTGTTGGGAGTCCACTCAGCAGTCATATCAATATTCTGAGGTATGAACTGTTACTTCAAGTATGATATTTTTTTCTTAGAATGGCTTCTGCAATAATTTTTAAATTATCTGCTGACTCTGTTGTTTTTTTGGTTAATTCTTTCCCATTTTTTCCTCATAACAATATAAGTAGCTTTTCTACAGTGGCATATTTTTCACATTTTCAGTACTGATAGAAGACAGCAGCATGTTAAAAATAAATACATTCAAATTATGTCTACTTGTTGGTATAATACCTGATAGCATGATGAAAATTTCATTTACATATCATACAGTTATTCAGTAGAGAGTAAGGTTAAATTTTTAATTCAGAGAGCTAGCATGTCAGCTGGGATAGGCTTCCTTAGAGCTGCTCTTACATATGTTATCTAGAAAACTAGGTATGAATGCGGCCCATTTTTCTGATTCCCCAGTGACTTCTTTTAAGATATTTATTAAGGCAGTTTGGCCTCATTTCTGTGTCAGCTAATTCTAGTATTTTATTTTTCTGAGGTGTTTATATGTAAAGAACAATCTTGTTCAAGCATTTCTTTAGTATCTGGATGAAAGTATGAAATAAATAGTTACTAGTACCTCCTATGATCTGAAGCTTAATCTATTAGTGCACATAAACTAACTTATCGGCTGTATGTAAAATGGTTATAAGTACATTGAAAAGATATTTCTAGAGCAAGTTGTTACATTCGTTACCCTTACAGAATTAAGTCTGTTAGACAGTTGAAAGCAGTGATTAAATGAAGAAAGAGATCACACCTGAAGCTATTTATTAAAGTAAATGTGAAGTCTACTTACAATGGAGGTGAGATCAAGTGAACAGAGCTTTTCTTAGTTGATACTCCCATTCAATTATATACATCCCCGAGGAAAGAAGATATTGCTCAAAATATGACCATGTTGGTAGTAAGGAAACCCTAGGTCCTGTGCACCACTTGAATCCTAATAATCCTGATTTAAATTTCTGTACTGCATATCCACAACTGCCTTTTTTTATGCATAAGCACTTTTGATTTTATCTGGATTAAAAAAAAATACATAAATTCAGGATCTGATATTATATATCTGTCCAGGAATTTTCAATTTCATTTTTGCAATGCACTTGATAAAGTTGGATGTCTGTTTCTCATCAAGATAGTGAATTTACATATATATGATATTATTTTTCTACAAGTTGTGGTGAAAAGGGTGTCATTAAATGCTTCTTCTTAGAAGTTATTTTCCTGATATTTTATCATTCTTAATATGCAGCATACTCAGCTAATGAGCTTCTAAAGTGCTCAGGAATCATTTGACAATGAAGTTGACAGAAAGTTTTTTTTTTTTTTTTTTTTTTTTTTCATAGAGTTGTCATAAAAATCAGTCCTATGTATCCATAGATGCCTCATGGCGGAATTCATTTATAAGGGCACAAGTCCTGCATACGAAGGTGCTCCACACACTGTGAGAGGGTCTTCGCTTAAGCATTGTGCTCATGTCTTGCCTATTCTGTTATAAGATGCCATGAGACGTTTTGGCATATGATATGGCAAGGAAGAGCTTATGCTCTGTATATATATGCATATATACTCATGTATGTATTTGCATATGTCAAAATGAATATACCTGTAGAATTCCTACTTGCACTTTATGTTGAAGTTGACAACAACATTGGGATCTATAAGCTTGTGGTATCCAAGACTTATTTCCTCTCTTTCTATTTTTGTCAGAATCTGAAATCTAGCTATAGTATATTTATCCCTATCACAAGGAGTTTACAGGCTACTTTGCAAATAAAAATAGGTTGAGTGTAGACCATTGATCTGGATTCAAAGGGATGCAGAGAGGAATTCTGAGGCGTGTATCATGCTAAACCTTGCCTGCTAACACTCCATCGTGTTTAATATCACAAATTCTGAATGCTATTTCTATTTGTTTTCCAACAATATGCAATTTTAGTTAAAAAAAGAGTTATACAGCTGTTAATAAGACAAAAAGAGTGAATTAGCAAAAATAACTAAAGTCAGTACATGAGTCCATACAATCTGAGTCTGCGATATTTACATTTGTTTTTAAGTACTGGCCAATGCTATTATCTGCATAACAGATTGTATTATATCGTGAGTTAGAATTCTGTGAGATAAAATAGATGACTTGCTAAAAGATTGCTATGATTGGAGAGCTATGCATTTCCATTCCTTTTTCCATAACTTGTTTTTGTTCAGCAAATAAAAGTGTGTGTGTATAATCATCTTCTTAATATCAACTCATAAGCAATGTGATAAGGATCTTTATATCCTTGATATTTAATGTAATGAAGAGCTACCAACGAATAGTCCAGTGACTATTTCTGTAGCATAGTGGCCTTTAATTGTCATAAAATCTGGTACAAATCCCAGCCAGAATTCTTAGTTTGAATGACTTGCAGTTGCCATAAGATGTTATTTTTAACAATTGGAATACAATGTTGTTTACTTTAGTCTCAGTGTTAGAAATGAACTCAGAATAACTCGTACTTTCTCATATTTGCATGCTTGTTCATCCATCTGTTTTTAATGGGTTAATCTTTGCCAAATGAGAGTTATTTTTAGGGCAGAGGGACAAAATATTTTAGAGAGATAAGGCAGAAAAAGTGTAGATGAATAGTGCATGAGCACTTTACTTCTGTGCCGGTGAATTTTAGCTTTGGTCAGAATAGCACCTAGCAGAGCAAAGCAGTTTGCCAATACCCAGCTTTATCCTGGATATTATTATGCTTCACACTCCTTCAGAGCTGGAAGCTGCATGGTCTACTTTGGTACAGTTGTGTGTAGAATGGGAGATAAGGTCTAACATCCGCCAGGAGATGAACCGAAGCTGTTTAACTTAGGACATTTCAAAAGCATCTAATGATTTCCTTTTACTACATACAAATCTGGTTTCCAGTTTAGACCACAGCCAGCTTAGCCTTTAAAATTTAACAGGTTTTTTTCTACATCTTTCACATGGAGATGAGAGAACAGAGACTTCATGAAGTTGCACTGGCAGTTTTCAGACTTCTGGCAAGATATGCAAAAAAATTTGTTTGAATAAATGAGTATTTGGGACAGTGTAGACAACATATAGAGAAAACAATACAAGTCCTCCCTGCTCTTCATCTCTCTCCTTACACAGACCATGAATAGCTGTAATGAATCTCCTGCAATTCCATCAGTATAAAGAAGAAGGTAATCAATTTATATAAGCTTTCTGAGTGCAGGATATATTCCAGCTATAATCTTGGGGACTGATGCAAATTAGTGCCCAGCAACTATCAGCTGACATTCTCCATAGGAAATTCTTTTAAAAAAAGAACATTCTTTTTTCTCCTTTTTCTGTTCGTGCTTTCTGGCCTATGATATGAGGGTAAACTTCTCTCCATTAAGATTATGTCTAATTCTTTCTTTACTTCATGTCATGCTTGTTATTTTCTACTGTTATCCTTCAGCATAAGAGAAAGGAAGTTTCACATTTTCATTAATTAGACATTTTGCCATATTTATCCTTTCTTCTTTTATCAAAACATGAATTCCTTGCCTTTTAAGAATAAAAATTAATTCTTTTTTCTTGTCTAGTTTGTTACAAGTCCTAAGGCTTCAGATTTTGTTTTGACAAACAAAACACTAGCTCCAAAACACCCACAGTGTTCTAATTAAAGACTGCTGTGGGGAGGTAAAGGATTACTGTTAAGTTCCAATTGATTTAATCTTGAACAGTCCACAGATACGAATACTTGAAATCTTGCATAAGCAGACGCACATACAGGCAATTGGCTTGGCAGTTACATAGAGAATGTACTGAGTAAAATAAGGAGAACACATTTAGCATTTTTTGTTATGTCCTTTCATAGGATATAATTTCTTTTCATTTTCCTGTTAAAAAAAGAACCATATTATACATATAGGTGCTTTTCTAACCTGGCCATACGTCTCTGTGTATGGATGAGGACACTGGCAGATCTTCTATTACCAATACTTAAGCATGAATGACTTGCATAATAGAGGTTCAGTGCAAGATGGAAAGATAGTGCTCAAAATAATAAGAGCAACTTATTACGTGTTTTTCTTCGTGAAATTCAGATAGTAGCTGCATTGTGTTGACAGAAGAATCCTGCAAGGATCACCAGAAGTAAACCTAAAGCTAGCATTTGTTTGGATTTTCATACTCCTTGTCTTTTCAGCCCAAAGACGTGTAGAAATTGGAACTGACCCTAGTTTTCAGTGTTCCATTTTATCATAACTTCTGTTATAAATGTAATGTTATTTCAGTGATGCATACTATGCTGTAGATGTGATCTCAAATGTGTCGCTGATACCCAGATATTTTATATCCTAATACTGGAAGGTTATAGTCCAGGGCAGCCTAAATCTCTGCCTGCTGCCCTATTTCTCCCCACTGTGGTGTGATCCTAATGGAAAAGTTTGTTCTGTAAACTGGAGGCCTCGCAGGGAGATAGAGAATAGACTACATGATAAAGAAGATCAAAGATTTTCACTGGAAGATTGGTGCTTGAAAAACAGATCTGAATGTATTGGTTTGCTTTAATTAAGCACTGAACTGTGGTAATTAGACTTACAGGGAAAGAGCATTAGTATTTTAAAAGACTGAATTGCTGACTCTGCTTTTCTTTCTGCCTATGCACCACTGAGTTCCACCCTTGATACAGCAATGCGCCTGATCTCATTCAGTGATTATCTGCTTGTGTAATTTCAAGGCAAATAGCAATGAAGCAGATGATAGGTGAAGGCCCTTCAGTTTGCACACTGTCTTCCAGGAAAAGAACTTTATAAAACATAACACAGTGGTGTCAACCCCTGAATGAAATACCTAGCACTAACAACAAAGCAGTGGACGAGGTGGTAAATGCTGTACTCATGCAGTGTCCTGAACTTTATGTTGCATCCTAGCTTGTGCAGAGAATGAATGGGGGTGGCAGCTTTTGTTCTCTTTCCTCAGATTTTTCTCTAACAGTCCTTTTCATTTGGCCAGGGTATTTGTTTTTAATACTGCTTATCTCAGTTCATAAGAACAAATAATTGTCACCCAACCCACATTGCTTCTTCCGAGGAGTTTCTTTGAGTTGCTTCTGTCTGAGAATTGGCTTTTTGAGCCTAGTAGCTACTTTGCCAGACCATAATTACTGCTTAGCATGTGCAAGGCTTCTCCTAAAAACGCCAGACAAAGATGTGCTCTCTAAGCAAGTCAGTATTTAATATCATTTACTATTCCCTACCCTCCTTCATGGCTGTGATGGGAGGGAGCACATGGCATTCCAGAGCCCAGCCTTGAAGAAAAAGAACAGGCTCTCCCTGTTTCCAAAGCAGAACATCAGGACATGATTTGCACCCTGTGCTTGAGGAGAAGATAGCAGTTAGTACAGGTCAATCTGTAATGTCAGACAGGGAGTATATCTTGCCAAAAGATAATATTCCCCACGTACCTAGGTGAAAAATATTTGCTAAATCTCTAAGTACAGAGGCATTCCAAGGCCTAATTAATCTGAGCTATGGAAACGTTTAATTTTGATCTGCCTTGCAGGACAGGAATTTCACATTAATCAATATAATTTATGCTGCTGTGAAGAAGATTCCCTGTAGGTGGAACCTTAGGCAGCAAAAGGGAGTGTTTTTCTGTCTGTGAGATTTCAAAGGAATGTGGGGAGTGAACAATTTTGTTTTAGACTTTACTTTGTAGAATTTTCTGTTTCATTCTTTTAAGTATGCTCTCATCCTAAATGAAGTCCTGCACTTAAAAAAAAACGCGTTTATGTACATGCAGCAGGTTATGAGGGCTAGCATATTCCCTGTGCATGTAGCGATTCGACTGTGGGAACTGAAGTGGGAACTGAAGTTCATCACAGCTTCTGAATCTGTAGGAGGGACTCTGTTTGTCTTCATTTGGTTTCTACAAATGACTTATTTCATTCTTTGCTTACTTGGCTCTAACACACTCCTTGCGACTGAGACAGAGATGGTGACAAAAATAAATAAATAAATTAAAAGTTTTCTGTTAATATTAAAGTGAATAGCATAGATTATTCGGAGTGAAGAGCTGATGAGCACTGGGTGAGTACAGGTATTTAATACAGAGGTTGTTCACTTATCACCGGTTCACCGCTTAAGCCCCTCTCAGAACATTCGTGCTCTGAAACTAGATGTTAGGATATAAGGATAAAAGCATAAGAAGAGGAAGAAATAGCAGCTCATTAGTGACGTGTGAAAAGGGCAGCAGTTTGCTGCAGGAATTGTTCTTGCCCCCTCCTGGCTGAGAAGCTCTTTGGACCTTGTAATAGTGTGGGGTGTTCTGCTATGTTCTTTTATGCATTCAGTGTGTCCTCACAGATGATGTGGTCAGGCCATACCTGCAGATGAAACAGCTTGATGTGCAGAGAGCTTGTTAGACTTTGGTTTCTGCACAGAGACAAGCAGTGTAGTGTACTGCTGTTGTAAAATCTATGTCCTGTCAAGGTTTGTTCTTCTGCATAACGAAATGCCTTATGGAAAAAGTTATTTTTGTAACATTCTTAACATATTTTTTGTGTCAAAAATTTCTAATATTTTTTTCCAAGTTTTTCTTGATAAAAAGTATAGAAGAAAAGACATTTTAAATAATTATTTAAATTACAGTAATTTAAACCCCTTATCGTGTAAGAAGCATCTCTGAGGAATCACATCGGATTGCAGTTAATGAACAACAGTGGATAAGCAGGATTAAAGAATCTGACATGTCACAGAGCTCAGAATTTGGTCCTCTTAGTCCAACATCTTAAATGCGTGGCTTTCTCTTGGCGGTTCTTTTCAGACTGCATGAGAGACTGATGCTTTTGTCTCAGCCTTGCTAATCCTTCCAAAACCACATTATGCTGCATTGTATCCTTTTGCCACTGTACTTGATAAAGCTTTGTGCATTTTACATGGATGTGAAACAGCACAATAGGTATAATGCCTTTAGAGAATGGTGGCTCTGCCAGAAACCTTGTCCAATTATGTGAAAGAGTTTTTAAGTAAGATAGGAAAATGCACAAAGCCAACCTTTTTTGCTGTATAGATTTTGTGGGGATTATCTTGACAGATTGCTGGGTGGAATTCTTTCAGTGTGAAAATTTTAAAGACTACTATTGCAATTTGATGTAGCATACAAAACAATGAAAGGCAATCGCTTCTGAGATTCATAAACATTACTGAGCTTTCCCTTGGTGATGCTTTTAACGAGGAAGGGCACCTATTTTACCTGAACTACAAAGTATTAATTGTGTTATGTCACTTCAGCTGTGCAGCTGGTGATGTCGCTGTACTAAGAGACAGTGAACTTCATCCAATATCCGTCAAGTTATTCATGTGGCTGGCACTATCCTGGCTACATGAATATTCTGTTACATTGTGTTGCCGTGTGACAGATGGCAGCAGAGGGGCAGTCTGACGCAATGGCATCTGCCATGGAAGTGTGTATAGAGCAAAGGTGTGTCAATGCATTCCACCATGCAGAAAAAAAGGCACCCAGTGACAATCATTGGCACTCTTGTTCATCACTGGTGAAAATGCACAGCTACTGGTGGTGACTATGTTGGGAAACACTGTTTTGTAGCTGAGAATTTGCTCTATCAAATAGTGTTACTGTGATCTTTGTATCTGTTGTAGTTTCCATGGAAATAAACATGAGGCATTACTTTTGGAGCAACTTATGTACAGTGTTCTTCTATTGAAATGCACAAAAGACATAGCTATACTGATTGAATAGAGATGTCCTGAAAATGGGAGTATCTAGCACGCATGTTTTTATCTTTTGACAAAATGAAAACCATTTCTTTTTAAAGAAATCTGTGTAACAAAGGACACTCAGTAGAAGGTATGGAATTTCTGCAAAAACCACTGTAGTTCCATGTTAGAAGACTGAACACTTGCATGAGATCTGCAGCTGAGCTCAGTTCTCAGGACTGAATGATTCAGAGCTTAGTGCATCCTGTCATTTTATCCACTACTCAGCAATCAACTGACTAATGACTGCAGTATTTGGACTAATTGTATTAGCTAATACTCCAAAAAAAAAAAAAAAAAAAAAAAAGAAGTTTGGGGATGAGAGAGAAGTTTCTGCATGAAATTTTCTGTTGACTCGGATAATCAGCGTTGACAAGACAAGCTGATATTACATAGCAAGTAGTAACCTTACTAGTGTGTGAGATAATGCACACAGGTTTTTGTTGTTTTATCAGGCAGGAGAATTGGATTGTTTTCCTCATTTTAGAATGGACGGCTTTAAATATGACATACTTAGGTGTAAAATAACAAATATCCTATTTGTCCGCTATTGGCTACAATTATTTTTTAAACTTCGAAGGACTGGCTCATCACTTTCCCCGGAGAACCACAACCTGAATCACTGAGATGCCTGATAGGTAGGCAAGTGCCTATGGAGGAAAGACAAAACAATTTAAGAACTCTCAAC